>JAFIRS010004376.1:0-89466 GCA_018342105.1 Gonioctena quinquepunctata
TTTCATATTGGAAAAGAACAACCAAGGGAAAATATGAATACAGGAAAATTTTCCACATATACCATGGTACAAAAAATTCCCATTTATTGACAGGCGACACATCACGACGATTATCAGAATGAGGACAGGGCACTGTCTAAGTGGCTCCCATCTATATAGAATTGGATGTAGAGAATCTCCACTGTGCGAAGGTGGAAAAGTTGAAGACCTCAACCATATGATTTTAGAATGTCCAATAAACCAAATACCGAATGTGAACTTATACCAAGAATTTCAAAATTTAGGTGTACCAACACCATTATCTATTCAAAGCATACTATATACCATGAGCTTGAAATCAATGCTACTCCTAATTAAATTTTTAAATCATAACAAAACGAAGTTATAAAAACCAAATTTGTTTTTTTTTACAGATCCTTACTCTTTCTATGACCTGGGTGCTTCTAAAACCGAGGCAACATTTCGGGTTTGTGTAATGCTCCGCCGTTGCCCCGGAGCGAGAAAAGTCTATTCCTTTGTTGTGCTATCTGTCTTATAACCTCCTCTACATCTAGTAATTATCTTGACACTTATACTTGGAAAGTTTTGAGTTATTTTTAGAGTTTTTAGAACAAATATATCAAGTTACAGCATCAAGCAGGACAAAGAAAATACGGGCATTTATGGTATCACTTCGAGTGAGACGTCCAGAATGCCTAAAGAAGGGTGATTGAGAAAATCACTGAAAACTGGCAGAGTGCCCCTAAGGAGCAGTGCCATAAAACAAGCAAGCAAGCAAGCATCATTGTCTCTTTAGACAATGTTAATATGTACATTAGTTTTGGCATAATTGCAATCTGAATTTTTCAATGCACTTTATTGCAGCAGACCTGGATGCGCCATAGATGGTCCGATTCCAATTTTTCAGGAAGATTTCGAGAGTAGAAGTGTAGTACTACAAAACGTATATTCTCAATATGCGTTAAAATGCTGCAAAATAGATGAAAAATACTTGCAAACATGACCGAAAGCGAGTGCGTGAAAGCGGCTGAGTAGTGGGGGTAGAGCAGCAGTCGCGGGGAAGCATATGTATAGTAATACAAGCGCGCTAGGCCCGTTATGAATCTGCTGCTCTACCCCCACTCCTAAATCGCTTTCATGCACTCGTCGGTTTCCGGTCATGTATTTCTCACCTATTTCGTAGCATTTTAACGCAAAATGAGGATAGTCATTTTGTAGTACTATACTTCAACTCTCAAAATCTTTAAAAACTATTGGAATCGGACCACCTATAACACATCCAGGTCTGTGCATTAAAAAAAAAACAAATTGCAATTATGCCAAAACTAATAATCCAACAGTGCCTGGGTTTTTCACACATAAAGTACATATCAATCACTACTATGTCATGGAGAGCCTGCTTCAAAACTTGAAAAATGGCGGTGTTATGAATTTTTGAATAAACGCAGATTTTTTCCTGTTTTTCCGGATTTTCCCTGTTACTAATAATCCTATCAAGTCGTGCTTGGGCACATTTCCTTTGCCTTTTGATTCTCTACGTTGAGAGTATCGTGATTGCTTCATTAGTTTTCAAGTTAGAAGTAAAAAAAAATAATTGTTTTGAATGTTTATAACAAATTAAGCATTGACAGTTGGGATTAGGAAACATAACAGGATAATAACTATGATGGCACGGTCGGTTTACTGGTAGTATTTTTGTCACAAAAAAATCTCTATTGATTGGTCTATAAGTTCTAACGTCAATTTGTTGAGGATATGAACAGGATGTTCATAAAATCAGATGTGGAATCATCTGCGACTGAAAGATAAACTTTAGTCACTATCTTCCATCGTCAAGATAACCTCTTGTGAGGTATTCATGTTGAAAAGGGAAACATTCTCAATTGAATATTGACTAGAAATATTTTTTTGTGAATTGAAAAATCCGCGATAAATGAAGTTATTTTTTGTGAACGTCTAACAGAAAACAACTACTTCCCCGGCTAAAGCCACGCTGGACATGTGAGTCAGGCTTGTCAATCTTAATTAAACTTCTCATCGACTTTGACAAGTAGTGTCAAAATTGAAACTATTTTTGTCAAATGTGTACGTGTACTACTTTTTTATGAAATCTGGAACATCATAGGCAGGTTTACACCATACAAACCTTGCACGACTTTTTTTATGTACACAACTGTACAATTAACTACAATTCTGAATATCGTCGAATCCAAATGAAATATGTTGCAGAAAACACCCTGTGTATTGATTCTTATGATTAATTTGAGTTTTTCTTGTTTCCATGTGAATAATATAAGTGTGATTCCTGTCCATTTCTGGTGTAATCTGAAGTTATCTATCTTGTTAGAAAGTATTTAAAAATATAGTTTTTTGCTGACAAGTGGAGTCTTTGTCCAATATAAACCGACAAGTGGTCCTTCTAGCAGTCTCAAGAATCAACCTTTTGGTGAAAGAGTCCAATTTCAGTTAAAAAATGTCGATAATAAAAGTGACGTTTGCTGACATTCATGACATCTTATTGAAACTCAAGAACACGGATGATAAAAATAGTCGAAAATGTTTATTTCCTTCTGTATGGAGAACCTCCCAAAGCAAAAGCGGTAAAGAGAAAAATTACTGCATTTTCCGGGTATCCTTTCCAAGATAATTCAAGAGATTCTGACGAATATATTATTTTAATCAGTTAATCATTGAGTATTAAGAACCTACTACAACTTTGTGAATTTAGCCAGAATGCTCATCAAAAATATCGTGGGAATATCAAGAGATAAAGATTCTACTCAGTCACATCAAGAGGATGATATAAAAAGCGTCCGAAGATCAGTGAACTGTGGAAGTAGAAAAGCAAAATCAATGAAATCCTTCAAAACACAGGAAAGCAAAATGCTTTTAATATCCAAAAAGAAATAATAAATCCAAAATTAAAAAAGTGAAATCGAACATCTGAGACATGATGAAGTAACTCCGGCTCAAACACTCGAAATAAAAGAGAATGAGCTAGCAAAGATGTTAAAATTTCTTGAAATACAAGAAGAACGCATAAAAAATAAGGAGAAATCGTTCATAAAATATGAAGAAATCTTAGAGAAATCCAATTAATGCAATTCGACGGATATTACATCAGAAGAGGAAGAAGTCAGTGATGCAGGTTCGTTAGTGTGCAACAGAGTACAAGAATGAACAAATCACATGAACGATCATGGTGAATGTTCCAAAAATAAAAAATTGACAGTTTAACTCGATCCATCAATAATATGTTGCCAAGACAAACAATTGAGAGTCAGTTGACACAATTTGATGGCATATCTTGTTTGAAATGGCCAATTTTCTATGCCCAGTATAAACTTTCAAATGCGCTTTCTCTCCGCAAGAAAATGTTTTAAGGTTGAACAACAGTCTGAAAGGAGAAGCTAGAAAGACGGTGGAAATGCTACTCATAAATGCGAAACACCCGAATGACATCCTTGATATCCTTCAGAAGAAATATGGCCGTCCGGAACTGATAATGGATGAACTACACTCGAAAGCTCATGAAATTCCGAACGTGGAAAACCTCGAGTCATTTCTGAATTTTAGTACCTCGATTCGAAATATTGTCAATGTCATTGAAGGAGATATAGACGAAATGGTCGATCAAAGATATTTACTAGCCACTTTCGTTAATAAACTTCCACCTCATTTACTCACACAGTGGGGAAGTTTTCTCATAGAAAAAAAGATCAAGGATCGTCCAGAATCTTTGATAGATTTCTCAGAGTGGATTCAACAGATGTCGGAAGCGGTTTCGAGAATCGCCTTCATATCAAAAAAAGGTGCTAATCGTCCTAGTGAAACAAAACATTCCAACATCAATTATCACAGTACACCGAAGTCAGTTTGCAGGATATGTAAATTGTGTACAAAAGGTGAACATTCACCAGAAAAATGCAGTTCAAGAGTTTGGATGTACAACAGAGATGGAAAATAGTCCAAAAAGCGAACGTTTGTTACTGCTGTCTACGTTCACACAATGGAAAATGTAAAAGAAAAATAACATGTGGTGTAAATAGCTGCGAACGCTTTCATCATAATCTTCTACACAAAAATAAAGAGATTTCATCCAATCAAACTTATAGAAATCCTGAAGCCAATACATGTGTCAATGAGGTCACCTGCAATATTTTACTCAAAATATTACCAACCAAAATCAAAGGTCCCAATGGAGTATTCAACATAACGGCATTATTGGACGAAGGAAGTACAGCCACCATGATGGATTCGACAGTAGCATCAAAAATCGGATTGACAGGACCGATTTCACCCCTATGCTGCAAGTGGACAGGGGAAATCTATAGATACGATGAAAATTCTCAAGTTCTTCAAGCAGAAATAAGTGGTATGAATACCGATTCATATATATCCTTTCAAGAAGACATTAAATTTAAATTCCAAAAAAATCCAACTCTTCTCATAGGACGAAACAATGCCAATCTAATTCTCTCAAGAGAAATAATACAGCCCCATCCAAATGGTTCAATCCTATCCAAAACTAAAATAGGTTGGACTCTTCTTGGGCCTGTGGAGAATATTAAGAGTATTGAAAAATGAAATTGCTGTCGTCTGCTGTGAAGAAGCTGATGAAAGTCTACATAATCTGGTGAAAAATTTCATGAAAATTGAGAGTTTTGGAGTAGTCCCATCCCTTCGGAAGAGAAGAAAATCGAGGGAAAGTGAAAAGGCATTTTCTTCAGCTCAAAATTCCATAAGAGTCGATGGCACTCAATACGAAATAAAATTGCCATGGAAAAATGACTCCGAATCAAAACGAATGACATTTCAAAGATTAATGTGCCTTGAGAGACGCCTCAAAAAAGAAAATGGTTTAGGTAAAGCGTATTCAGAAGAAATAAAAAAACTGTTTGAGAAAAACTACGCAGGTCCTGTTCAAGATTTCGAATTACGAAAACATCATCGCATCTGGTTCTTACCGCATTTTCCAGTTACGAACCCCAATAAACCAGGGAAAATACGGGTCGTCTTCGATGCTGCAGCAGGTTTCTCACCAAACGACTTCTTACTCACTGGACCAGATCTCCTTACTTCACTGTTTGGGGTCTTACTACAATTTCGAAACCATAGAATAGCATTTGCCGGTGACATACGGGAGATGTTCAACAGAGTGAAGATTGCAAAGGAAGACAGCTTTTCACAATGTTTTTTATGGCGAAATCCGGATTCAAATGAAACTCCAAGGGTATATCGCATGACTGCAATGCTTTTCGGTACAACTTGTTCGCCGTTTCTGGCACAATTTGTCGAAAATTACAATGCCGAAAAATATAGAACGGAAAATCCGAAAGCAGCAGATGCAATAATAAATTCCCATTATGTTGACGATTATTTGGATTCGACAGAGATCGAAAAAGAAGCGATCCAGTTGGTGAACGAAGTCATTCGGATTCATGATAAAGGTAGATTTGAAATTGGTAAATTCATTTTGAATTCCATCACATTATTGAAGAATATTCCCAAATATCTTGTATCAGACTATCAACTGAGTACTGAAGTCGATAAAAACTCCAATACAGAGAAGATTCTAGGAATGATGTGGAATCCTCGCAAATATTGCTTCACCTTCAAGCTCAAATTCCATAAGATTTCAAAAGAAATATTGGATGGAGTCAAAATCCCCACAAAAAGGCAAGTTCTCAAAACGTCAATGTCTGTATTTGATCCTATAAGTATATTGTCACCAATAATTGTCAAGGTGAAGATACTTCTTCAGAATATATAGCGAGCCGGACTTGGGTGGGACGACTGCATCACCGAAAATATGATCTCCCAGTACCTAGCTGATTTAGTTTGGCGTCGCTGGTTAAAAGAATACCTTTCCACATTGATCAACAGAACGAAATGGAATAAAACTGATTCAAACATACAAATTGGTGATATTGTTGATATAAACGAAAACAATGTTCCGAAAGAAATGTGGCCAATGGGGGTGATAGAAAAAGTCTACAAAGGGCAGGATGGAGTTATCAGAGTGGCAGACGTCCGCATTTCCCAGGGAATCTTCAAACGACCTGCAAGAAAAATACACCGACTGAATATCAGTATTGACGAAAAAAAAAGTCAATACCAGGGGGGACAATGTTGCAGAAAACACGCTGTGTATTGATTCTTATGATTAATTTGAGTTTTTCTGTTTCCATGTGAATAATATAAGTGTGATTCCTGTCAATTTCTGACTAATCTGAAGTTGTCTATCTTGTTAGAAAGTATTTACAAATATAGTTTTTTGCTGACAAGTGGAGTCTTATAAATCGCATAATAATCTCGTCATATTAATAGCTATTACTGTGGCAGAGGAGTTTGGAAAAAGGATATATAGGTATAGTATGTCATGGTATAATGACAATTAAATGTGATGGAATAGAAAACGTCAACTTTCAAAGGGAAAAATATTGAAAAAAAAATGGTGGATACATGAATTGATGGCAACATATTCTTCGATATTAATTGGTTTATTGGATCGTTTGGAACCATGGAGGCACCATAACGCTTTTTCCTTACGTGACGAAAATATACAAATATAAACAATCTGAATCTCCATATCGATTTACATTCGTAGTTGAAGAAAACCTGGCCAATCGAGTAACCGAATGAAATGTGTTTAAAATGTTAGTACTCACAGCAAACATAAAATATAAATAAATATAAAAACAAAATATGGTCGTGTTGAGGATTGAACCCCGGACCTCTGGCTTGGTAGTCCCTCGTTTTACGGCAGCTCCGTTTGGCCTTTGGAATTATTCGTGTATTTGTAGCATGTAAGATTTCGGAGCAAAGTAGAAAATATATTTGTTATTGGTTTTTTCGTTTTAAATCATACGTGAGTTATATTGTCTCATTATTGCAATTTAGCAATGAAGATTCGAGAAATGGAAAGTTCAGCAAGTATATGTGTAATACAAACTTAGGAAAAAAAGTTAATAAAATTTTATAAATTGATATAAGTATTTACTGTTTACATACGTTTAATGTACACGTTATTCGAGTGTTTGCTATTTACTATTTATATACATTACAGAGAGACAATAGTGAAATCATATGCTCCAGCGTCAAAAAGAGTATCGAAGGAAAAAAAAAACGTAAGGAACTTCGTTCCTGACGGGGGTTCCCGGACCGCACACGATTTTTTCTCTATCAAAAATTGCATAATACATTTTCACCGGAATTATGAACACCTGCCAAATTTCTCGTAAATCGGACAACTAGCAGTGGGTCAAAATCGTACAGATTAGATCCTTCTTTATTATCATCGTCTACCCAATCATTCAAAGTGAAATACAGAAAATATCTTTTGTCCATACAAAAATGATCTTACAAATTACTTAATTTGTTCACTGGCACTGGTGGAAGAACAGGGGTGGATGCGTCCACAACTAAACCAGTTGCAGCCATTTATCCACATACTGTAATAATCTCTCACATTGTAACATTGTTTTATATTATGTGGATATAAATGTATTATTATTATTATTACTTGCAAGATTTTAATTAAATATACATACATAGTATGAAGAAGTTAAATAAAAGCTTGTAGATAGGTACAATTCTGGATTTTTCAACACAAATTTTAACATTTGGACATTTGTCGGGTACACATTCTTGGATATTCTGATCGATTTATGTCCGTAGAAGTTTGGACCTGATATAGACAAAAAATTGATGTGCATTGGTCATAACGTCGAGAATCATAGGTCCTGAAAAAAAACAAGCCTAACACTGGGCAGATACTTATCCTTCATTTCGACATTTCAATTATACAATTGAATATTCAGAATTTTTGAGCAACAATGAAGGTTCTAAATTACTGATAACGTATTTCGATTGATTAAAACCGTTAAAAGACTGATGATTTTATCACTCGATGATTTTAATCGTCTTGAGAATAACCTTTTAATTCTCGATTCGATCTCACTGTATGTCCTTCAAATGTACAATTTATGTCGTCCATATCTACTTATATACAAACAGTTCAATATTTAACATGAAAACATAAACTCCCCTGACAAATAATCGGTTTCTACTGCCAGTTTTGAATAAATCTGAAAATATTTGAAATAAAGAAGTACAAAACCAAAAAAATAACATAAACAAAACAATACAACAGTAAAATAAAAACTTTTTAACAAAAAATTAAACCGACGAAAAAATCAACTGAAAACAAAAAATAAAATGAACCTTCTTAGTCTAAATGATAATTGAGCTCCTAAACTAATGTAAGTAACTGATTTTGAGTCGGCGCCAAACAAACAATTATCGAAGATCATTATCTATGAAAGAAGTCATCAAAACGCAGCCGTGCATCTCGCTGCCATCATTTTACGCTTCACCTAATTCAATTGCTAGTTTGTTTGGCGCCGACTCAAAATCAGTTACTTACATTAGTTTAGAGCTCACTATCATTTAGACTAAGAAGGTTTATTTTATTTTTGCTTTCAGTTGATTTTTCGTCGGTTTAATTTTTGTTGAAAAGTTTTTATTTTTACTTTTAGTTCCGTATTTCGTCGGTTTAATTCCTACTACATCTACTTTTTTTTGAATATTTACTTCCAAAATACTTACTTACTCACCTTACTTCAACTATTACCAGTTGAATAATATGATTATCTACTTTTACTATTTGTTGTAATATAAATTATTTTCGTTGTTCTGGTTAGTTTATTTCATTTCTTTGTATATCATTCCATCCTCTCATAAAATATACTGATTTTGACGGATGTGAATCTGTCATTGTCAACTACGTATGTGTATGCCAATGTTCACTAGTGAAAAATCAATTATCCCCTATTTTTCCACCCGTAAGAGTGGCTAATTCCTTTCGAAATCCAAATATAAGGTATACCATGTCTATTAAAAAAATAATCATCCAAATCGAAGAACCCAGTACAAAGTTATGCCTGATAGAATCGGTTAACGGACCAGAATTCAGAGGGTGAGTGATCAATATCCTTCATGTTGCTACCCTTAGGGGTGGATTTCATCTTTTGAATTCAAATGGGACCAAATTCGAAGTACACCCTATCCACTGAAAAAAGAATTATCGGAATCGGACGCCTCAGTAAAAAGTTATGCGTGATCATACATAAAAAAATATGATGAAAAAAAAAATATATACGGGTCGAATAGAGAACCTCCTCCTTTTTGGTTTCGTCGGTTAAAAAGGGACAAAATCATTCAATCAAAACTTTCTTTTCTTGCCTTTTTAATGACAAAATCTTTAACTAAGTCGTCGATTTTATGTGATTATGGTACGATTCGATTCAAAATTTGTATGTGGGTTGATTTGTTGAAAATATAAACAGGATGTTCATAAAATCAGATTGAGAATGTTTCCCTTTTCAACATGAATACCCCACAAGAGGTTATCTTGACGATGGAAGATAGTGACTAAGGTTTATCTTTCAGTCGCAGATGATTCCACATCTGATTTTATGAACATCCTGTTTATATTTTCAACAAATCAATCTATCATAACCCATGACAGGTTTTAATGTCAGAAAACACTAATTTCAAAGTGTCTCTCCAAAAGAAATGATTCTAACTTTTTCCATCTTTGCAAAGTGAGATTGCTTCTTGAAAATGTGTTTCCCATTCCTTCCGGTCTTCCTGATGATCGTGGAACCGTGAAATAGATTTTCGTCGACAAAAATGTATTGAAGACCTAGTGAATGCGATGTCTCTCCTGCGTCAATGTTACGAATGATTTCTGGTGAGTACTCTCTTTTGGAAAACATTCTTCTTTGCCTCATTCATCTTTATGAGTTCTTAATTAAGACTGGAATAAAAATCAAATAACTATCTGAATGAAAATGTAAATTTTCAATTTCAGATTTTTTCTTTTCAGTTAGGGCCTTTTCAGAATATCTATCAGATGTAGTTCAATGTCCAGCGTGGCTTTAGCCGGGGAAGTAGTTGTTTTCTGTTAGACATTCACAAAAACAACTTCATTTTAATCGTGGATTTTTCAATTCACAGAAAAATCTTTCTATTAATATTCAATTGAGAATGTTTCCTTTTTCAACTTGTATGTGGGTATTTTCGGGGACGAAAATTGTGAATTTTTTGGCAATATTCAGAAATTTAAGATGTCGGACAAGTTTTGTGATTATGGTCCGATTCGATTCAAAATGGGTATGTGAGGGTTTTCTGGGTCGGAGATTATGAATTGTTTGTCAAAAATTCATAAATTCAAGATGGCGGCTCCAAATTGGCGAAGGAGTTTTGTGATTATGGTCCGATTCTATTCAAAATTTGTATGTGGGGGTTTTTAGAGTCGGAGATTATGAATTTTTTGTCAAATTTTATTGAATTGGAATGGCGGCTCATGGAATTTTTGTTAGAGAATAAAACAAAATGGCGCTTCAAGATGGCGGACGAGATTTAGGTTTATGGTCCGATTCGACTCAAAATTGGTATGTGGGGGTTTTTGGGGTCGAAGATTAGGAATTTTTCTTAAAAATCCACAAATTGAAGATAGCGAACGAGTTTTGTAATTATGGCCCAATTCGATTCAAAATTGGTATGTCGGGGTTTTTCCTGGGTCGGAGATTATGAATTTAGTCGAAGATTATTGATTTTTAGTTAACATTCATAAATTGAAGATGGCATTTCCAAGATATGGCGGATGAGTTAATCTTTAGAAGGTCTCCTCATTGAAGGACTAGATAGCTCAGAAATTACAGGAAAAAAAGGCCTCATAATAACGATGCTTTAACAAAAATACATGAATCACACATCCAAAGCAATTATTTTTCACTTTTTAGTGCATTTGAATAAAAGCTTGTCTCTAAAAAGGTTTTTGATCAATTATTTTATTTCTTTGACGAAAAGTTTGTATAGGTAGAAAATTAGGTTCAATTTCTAACTCATCTGCTAGTTCTCTGGCATCGACAAGAAATTCATTGAATCCCTCGTCATTTCTTGAGTCTGTGAAAAAAGCTTTAATTTTGTTTAAGAAATCTAAACACGCTTTTAGATTTATAGGTACTTCGATTCTACATGAATTTATTGAGAGAATTAATTTTAATTAATATGTTGTACCAAATCACTATAGAGCATAAACATTTGTAGTTTTGAATTCTTGTCGCTAGCGATCGAGCTTGGTGTGAGACACTAAAATCTTTTGAAGGTGCGGATGCTTCCATTACTTAAAAGAGAGCATCATAAACTTGGCCAATCTGATATATCAAAGGTTTTATGCGTCTATTCTACTGGACCAGCGTGTATCAGAAAGTGTACGTTTTTAAAACTGACCACCTTTTTGTTGACGCGGAAAAAAATACGTATAATTGTGCAACACCCCTTACTTCTGAACCCCAGATTTTAAATTATATGATTCAAATTTAAGAAGGTGAAATCACTTTGCCGATAGGCTGCTCAGATGGATACGGTTAGGCCGTGAGTAAGGTTCAATTAATGACTTTTCCTAGTTAATCAAATTTGGCCACTAAAAAAATTACACATTAATTAACTTGACTAGTTCAAGAGTTGGGCGCCAGACTTGCTAAAGACAAAAGTCAAAGATAAATAAAATTAAATAAATGTTACCTAGCTTGTATGGGAAGGCAAATAAATATGCAATAAATCAACTTAACAAATTTATTCCAAACAAATGTTAATAAATACTAGAAGAGTATTGAAACAAATATTAGAAGAGTATAGAACTTCTCTTAAAAAGAATTGAAAAATTACATAAAAAACCAGTATTTTCGACTCTGATCAAAACCCGAACATTTACAACTATGATTCCTCCAGTTGTTGGTGCCATGGATAAACCTTCGGAGATCTTGAGTGAGAGAGATGAAGGCTAGTTTCTTGCAGCTGGTCTCAGCGGTTCTAGGAGGAATTTGGTATCAGCGGTTACGATGAAGATGGTCGTGGGTGGTTCTATAGTTGGTTTTAGACCCCCTTATCGGCGTGAATTTAGTTGACCTTCACGGACCAGTGCTGATTTGGATGTGCTGTAAGACCTCCCAGGTTACTAGTCCTTCTGTCTCCGTAGATGGGTTCCCTCCGTGGTATATATCATGCGAAGAAGATGATAGGAATCAAAATATATACAAAAAGGGGAGAACGAAGGATATCCTTTGAACCTCAAGTTTTATGTTTCAAATTTTAATCGAGAGTCAAAAGATAGATGCAAATGATAGCATACAATAAAAATCTCAGTCTATATAAAAGACTGGAAAGTTACAGTGAAAGAACAAAGATAATAAATAGCAATCCAATCTGCTATTCTGGAGTTAAATTTACAAGTTAATTTTAATAATTTAAAAAAAAATATTAAAAATGAACAAAATTTAAAACCAAACAAAACAAACCTCACCCAAAACGTTATGTTCAAATTCAGTTAAGTTTTGAAATAAGTAAGTTTTGATAAGGTGATTCTATTTACCAGAAGGGTAAAAAAAAATTTATGAGGAAAGGTATTCCAAAAGAAATATAAAAATTTCCTTGAAATTTTACCAGAGAAAAAATATAGTATTTTAAAGCAAAACACTATAAAATTGCCAGAGAAAAAAATCTACTATTTCAAAGCAAAATATTTAAATGTTGCCATTGCAAAAATATACTATTTTAAAGCAAGTGCCAAAGGAAAATATAGCGTTATAACCAAAATACTCTAGTAAGCTACAAAAAATATAGGGTTTCTGAACCAAGATAATAGTCAGAGTAAAAGTATACTCTTCAGCCAAGATAAGAAGAGAGAGACACACGTCTTTCAGTGAGCACGACTCTCTTAGATAAAGATAAAGTGAAATAATTCTTTTTATTGAAGAATTTCCAAAGATAAACCGAAGAGGGAGACCACACGTCTTTCAGTGGGTACAACCCTCTTAGAAAAAGATAATGTTAAATAATTCTTTCAATTGAAGAATTTGTAAAGGTAACTGAAGAGGGAGACCTCACGTCTTTCAGTGGGCACAACTCTCTTAGATAAAGATAATTTTGAAATAGGGCGGCAATTCCCATTTCAAATCGATAAACAGGTAATTCTCAAAAAATTTTTTGAATCTCCCTGCTCTTGGCGACAAGGTAGTAACTGAAGTGAATAGGTACAACTCTCTCCATAAGCAATTCTCTCTCAAGAGAAAAGAACATTACTCTCATAAACATATAGTTATGAAATAAAGAAAATTGCTTACCAGAGAGCCGTCCTATTAGTCACACCAAACTGTCCCAGAACAATCGAATACGCCCTTCACTTCAATCGGAATCTTCGGGACAATCCACTGGTCGTGTGAGGTAAGTAAGCCCTAGTCCATTCGAAATTACCAATTACCTGGTACCTAAAAAATGCAAAAGCGTAGAACTGATTTCCAATGAAAAAAATCAGTTCCCAATATTCGGAACAGATGTTACGTAAGCCACAATATGTACTATGAATGATTTGTCAAAATGGCCGAAATATCTATATTTAACCTTCAAAAATTACCATGCGGTATATCCAAGAATTCTAATATTACAAGCATAAGGAAAAAGAAGAAAATGCTAATCAGCTACAACATTAATTGAAAGATAAAGAGAATAATATTACTCAACTAAACTCCAGCAGTGAAACTCATTTAACTTATAGATCGTACATACCAAAATCAATTCACTCAGTCCACCTGCCTATCTCGACGTTCAAATCAAGAAAGAGAACGATTATCCTTTCGGTTCGACAAAATCACAGTTCACCTGTTTTTCATTCTCGGTTTTTTTCCTATTGAAAATCATTTATAAAAAAAGGAACAACTGCTCGACGACATTGCCACGAAAACAAAACTCGTCCAACTTGACAGAATACGAACTCATGATCACGAGTTCAAAGACGATAATCATGGCGCTGTCCCATAGTTCACGATCGACCGTGACTACTGACCCGTTCCACCGTAAGATAACCGGAATAGTTATGAGAAATTGATTATGTATAAGGAAGTAACGAAAAATTTGTTACACACCACCACAACCCGGTGTAAAAATTTGGAAAACAAAAAGACTAAAAAAAAATTCGGAAACACTATAAATTCCAGGCACAGAAAAAATTAAATAGGCATGCTATCAAATGAGTTCAAAACCACCCTAACTTTCAACAGCCCTGTATACTAACAGGCGAAAGGTTGAAAAGTATACAAATCAAACAAAATATTTGTAAATTATAGCATTTACAAAGCTAAAGCTTCTACTCGTTGCACTACTGGCAAACTAAATGAGTGAAGGAAAAGATACATTTGAAAAAATTCAAATGAGTAAATAGTAGCATTTACCAAGCTAAAATTTCAGTTCTCTGTTCACACCACAGACTAAATGAACGAAGGAAAAAAATGATTGCGATGAATGACAACATCCAGGCCCAGAAACTGTGTAACCGGAGTCCTCCCAAACAATCCAGCCAAAGTGTCCTCGTCGCTGCAAGGTATTAGGTGCTGCGCCGTTGAGGAACACTCATAACCACTCGTCCCCAGATTACTTGAAACAACCACCGATCCCACCGAATCAGGACAAGGAAGGCCCCATTCAGCACAAACCTGGTGAAACAAAATAATACCAATACGAAATATAACCAATTTTGGTTTTACCAGCTGTCACCTACAACTGAAGTAACTACAGCGTCACCAAACTAAAAATGAACTTATGGTTCACGATACAAAATACCAAAAAGGGACGGAATGTGTTCTGCGAGCAAGTCTTCAGCTTGAGCAAACCAGTCGAGCTGAGGTCGGCACAGTAGTTGCATCCAGCCGTCACCTTCAAGACCTAAAGTCATGATCACCCGTAGGCTCACGCCTAACCAAATACAACCCCCCAATACCTTCCCTTCGAAGGATCCTGTCAAAAAAATTCAACAGCCAGACCGAACTATGCACGCACCCAACAAAAGCGAGTCTCTTCAAAATTTTGAATTTGCACTAATTTAACTATAAATTAGCCAAGGAAAACAGACAGATAAGATAAAGAAATAAGATAAACAGATAATAAAAAATATAAGATAAACAAGGTGAGATAAGATAAATAAGATAAGATAGATAAGATAAGATCATATGAGAGATTCAAACCCAACCAACGAATGGGAAATAACACCCTAACTCGATATTACAGTAACCACGATATGTTGCCAAAATTGTGAAACATCAAAACTTATTACCTGAAAAGAAGGCATTATCAAGAAATTTGATGTTTCACTGGAAAATTATTAAACAATCTCAAACGAAGTGAAATCCATCACTTCCAGTTAAAGATACAAATGTTTAATACTGTAAGATACGAACCGATATTATTAGACAATCTTCGACGAAATGAAATACATCATCTCCAGTCGAAGATCCAACTGTCTAATAGGGCAACGATACGATACGATATTATTAGACAATTTCCAACGAAATGAGATACATCATCTCCAGTCAGAGATCCAATTGTCTAATAGGGCAACGATACGATAAGACATTATTAGACTATCTCAAACGAAATGAAATACATCATTTCCAGTTTAAGATCTGATTTTCTAATAAGGCCACGGGAAGATATGAAACGAAAAGGAAATGACAAGTGAAATACATTGATGCAGTCTGTAACCAGATTCCATGAAAGACAAAGTAATTTTGCATAAATTCAAATTGAAAAAACTACAAAAAAACAGCAAAAATGATTTAAAATCAATCTCTCACATTAGGTGTTGACAAGGTTAATTTTTGGAAGTACAGAGTTTCCATCAGGAATTACCAAAAGATAAACACTTCCTCAAGTACAACCTTAGTCGACCCTTTTTGCTACGTTCTACATCAACATATACACTTTTTCCTCAAAAGTTGACTTTGACAACTGAATGATAAGTTACTGCAAATATTAGGAAAAATGCAAGGTAATAAGGTGTATAGAAAGAATGCTTCCTCGGTTCCTGGGGTTCTCACCGTACGATCTGTACCCTACCGATGACTAGCTTTCCCAAAACTTCCTGTTTCCCTTAACCGAGCGTGAATTTTTGAAAACGTTATCGAAGTAGGAGTTATGCGGTTCGGATAACGCTCCTGATACAAACGTCTAGCCTCATATGTACTTCCGTTAGCACCATTTTTCAACAAATAATCACAATAATAATAAATAAAACTATTTAACTATGCGTCAAGATATTATTTTTGACATTACAGCACAAAAAAAAATATTGGAATGAACTTACTAGCCTACTAGATACTTTTATTTTCAGAGAGTTCGCGAATCGATGAGAAGAATATTGGATGCATTGATTCATTTAAATCAAAATATCTTGGAAACGGCTGCTTGTGGCGACTTTTGAATAGCATACCTTTTTCACGTGAAAATGATAGAGAAATCGATTATTTTTTTCTGGGCAATGTGATACATACATGCACGACAATATTGTGACTCCCTAAAACGGACAAAGACCTGTAGGCGGCGCCCCCTACAATTAAGGGGCAAACTGAGATCAAATTTGAATTTCTTATATTGAAAATCTCCAAATACCAAATTTCGTCAAAATTATTTTAAAAATTATTTACGAAAAACTAAAATAAAAATAATTTTTTAACACCCTGTATATCAAAAATAGAGGCCTTGCGGACCCATGCTTATATGAATTCTTCACCTTATAAATAACTGAGGAATCGTCCTGTAAAATATCGGACACCTTGATTTGTTTGAAAATATGAACAGGATGTTCATGAAATCAGATGTGGAATCATCTGCGACTGAAAGATAAACTTTAGTCACTATCTTCCATCATTCAAAGAATTGTTTCTAACTTTTCTCCATCTTTGCGAAGTGAGATTGCTTCTAGAAAATGCGATTCCCATTTCTTCCGGTCTTCCTGATGATCGTGGAAGCGTGAAATAGATTTTCGTCGAAAAAAATTTATTGAAGACCTAGTGCATGCAATGGCTCTTGCGTCAATGTTACAAATGATTTCTGGTGAGTACACTTTTTTGGAAAACATTCTTCTTTGACTCATTCATCTATATGAATTCTCAATTAGGACTGGAATAGAAAACCAAATAACTACCAATGAAAAAGCAAGTTTTCAATTTCAGATTTTCTCTTTTGAGTTAGGGTCCTTTCAGAATACCTATCAGATGTAGTTCAATGTCGAGCGTGGCTCAAGCCGGGAAAGTAGTTGTTTTCTGTTAGACATTCACAAAAAATAACTTCATTTTTATCGTGTATTTTTCAATTCCCAGAATAATCTTTCTATTCAATATTAAATTGAGAATGTTTTCCTTCTCAAATCGGACACCTATTACATAACACCCTGTATATTAACATTTCAAATTATTTACTCAACTCTGTTGATTGTTCCTGCAACGAATCTTCCAATCTGTGCTCAATAATATTCAGAATTGAGTGATTTTAAAGCAAACTCAAACAATTTTTATTTTGTCAGATAGAAGTTATTTCAACTTTCCCGGATATTTGATTTGATAGTAAATAAAACGCCAATTTCAAAATAAACACTTCAATTATGCATTAATACCGTTTACAAAGATGCATTTCAAATTCAGTGTTTTCCCACTTTCTCAGAGAATGTCATGATGATTCAATTCTTAAAGTTATTCGATTTATTTATTATTCCAGTTTTCGAGCGAGGTGGAAGTAAAGTAGCCTTTGGGCGGTTGCCAAGCGACGCTGTCCCTAACATCGATAGGAGGATGTTCGATTCACAGATTAGACCTATTTTACACATTTCAATTGCTAATCGCTTCTTCCGGATTACAGCCATCTGATGGTTCTCCCATGGACGTTGAGAACCGATGAATGTCTGTAGCAGTCCACGGGGAATCTCAAGACCCACTTCATTATGGAAAGGGGCTTCGTTATACTCTCAGACCATATTAGTTAGGTTCGTGAGTTCTATGGAAGTGTTCATTTTTATATTTTTAGATTGATAATGATGAAGTTGTTCAAAAAGCTGCCTATTTCACTCTTAGGTGTTTCTAATAAAATATTTTAGTGTCCTGTGTATATTGGGGATAGTTGAGAATTGCCTCTGAAAGTGGATTTGACTACTAAAACGTGACTGTGTATTCCTTACCTTTGTCAAATGACGAAGATCCACCAGCTGAAATTCTCTGCATATCACACAAGAAATGAAGACACTGGTGAAAAACATATAAATTTGATGAGATTTTCTTTGGATGAACGACAAACATAATATGAAGGCGGAGATTTAAACAAATTCCCGCACGCAATTTATTTTTAGGTAGATTTTATAGAAATATTACCTATTGGGGACGTCACCACTTTAAGACATGTAAAAAATGTTGATATATCGACGCCGATCATGGTCCCCAGAAACTCAAGAATACCATCAGTTCGAAATTAGAGTGAGTCGGGGGGAGATGACCGTAAGGGAGAAATGCCCAACTGAGAAAAATTCTACAAGCATTCGCTCGGTCGGTGTTGCTAATCAATCAGTTCGCTTCAGGTCATGCGTAAGAACACCTGCGCGCAAATACATTTTAAAATGAAATACCATAGGTAAGTTAAATTCACCCGTTTTCTCTTGCCTAGTGTGACAATTACTTCAGGAGTTCATGTAGCTTTTGAAAAAATTGGCTTATGAATTGAACTTGAACATAACCTCAGAATAACCACATGGACTCATAAATTTAGTCTCGTGGCTGGTGTGATATCTCTCCAAGTAAATTGAGAGAGAGATGGTCACATTTGCTCAAGGTGTGATGGCCATAGTATTAATGGCGATGTTTTTACAAGTTCTGGATTAAGACATAAGAACAGGTGCATGAGCTACCCGCAGGAATTGGACCGAAGAGTAATTGAAGGCCGCAATTACATTTGTTTTTGAGCAGGCACCCTGATAGTGCAATCAGAAAGTCAGAGGGTGTTTCCTTATAGGACAATCATTAGAGATGTTGTCGTCACAAAAGTAATATCAGGAAACCGACTGTTATGTGTTCTGCTCGCAACTATCATTGCTTAATTTGTTTTAAACATTCGCAAGCAAAAACTCGCTTTTCGCTTGTAACATGAAATCTAATGAAGCAATATCTATGCTCTCATTGGACAAATTACAGAGAATAAAAATGCAAAACAATCAGCCCTAGCATGGCTCTATCCTTTCATGAGTAATGGAGAAAAACCGGCAAAATCAGCGTTTCTTGAAAAATTCATAACACCACACAGGTGTGTGATTGACATGTGTAGAAAATGCAGATGCTGTTGGATCATTAGTTTCTGCATAATTGTTATTTGAATTTTTCAATGCATTTCAGTGGAGCAAGCTTGAATTCGTCATAGGTGGTCCGATTTCAATTTTTCAAAAACACATTGCAAGTAAAAGTTCAGTACTACAAAATGACTATTCTCATTATGCGTTGAAATGCTGTGAAATAGGTGAGCAATACTCACAAACTTGACCGAAAACGGGCGAGCGCATGAAAGCGGATGAGTAGTGCGGGTAGAGCAGCAGATCCATGAGTTGCGCGCAGCACGCTTGTATTACTATATTATACGCTTTCTCGCGTCTGCTGCACTCAACCCACTATTCAACCACTTTCAAGCACTCGCTCGTTTTCAATCACATTTGCAAATATTTTCCACCTATTTCACAGCAATTTAACGCAAAATGAGAATAGGTGTTTTGTAGTACTATACTTTTACTTGCAATATGTTTTAGAGAAATTGAAATCAGACCACCTATGACGCATCCAGGAATTGCTCCATTGAAGTGCATTAAAAAAAAAATTCAATTATGCCAAAACTAATGATCCGACAGCGCCTGACTTTCCTACACATGAAGTAAATATCAATCACTAGTATAGAAAAATCGAATTAAACGGTTTTCTTCACATAAAGGATTCAATATAAAATTGAACCAGAAAATGGTAGATCTCAGGTGAAAAACAACTACTTTCCTGACAAATACCACGCAGAACGTTGAATGATATTCACCTGAAAATCCATGCATACTTCCATATAATATCAATGGACATTGAATGCAAATAATTTTTTCTGATAAGCTCGATTATGTTCAATTTATGTCGTGTTCACCTAACAATCCGCATACCGGTTTCAGGCTTCTTGGCCCTCATCAGTACGGAGTAGTCAACCAGCCAAAGGTCCAAAGAACTCTGGCTGAAGTGAGACACAACGTAAACAAACCATCATCGAGCTTGTAACACCTATAGGTACGCCGGAAAAGATAAACTTTAACTGGCGGTACCTAGTGACAGAAAGAAACACTCCGAAAATCTCCCACCTCGATAGGTTTCTAAATAAAAGATTCCTCCTCAGTAGGAGTGGCAAGCCCGTCTAGCATATAGTGAAAGATAAGTGCCATGTGAAGTGGAATGAATAGAAAAATCGAAATGAACGGTTTTCTTCACATAAAGGATTCAATATAAAATTGAACCAGAAAATGGTAGATCTCAGGTGAAAAACAACTACTTTCCTGACAAATACCACGCAGAACGTTGAATAATATTCACCTGAAAATCCATGCATACTTCCATATAATATCAATGGACATTGAATGCAAATGTTTCTTTCTGATAAGCTCGATTATGTTCAATTTATGTCGTATTCACCTAACAATCCGCATACCGGTTTCAGGCTTCTTGACCCTCATCAGTACGGAGTAGTCAACCAGCCAAAGGTCCAAAGAACTCTGGCTGAAGTGAGACACAACGTAAACAAACCATCATCGAGCTTGTAACACCTATAGGTACGCCGGAAAAGATAAACTTTAACTGGCGGTACCTAGTGACAGAAAGAAACACTCCGAAAATCTCCCACCTCGATAGATTTCTAAATAAAAGATTCCTTCCCAGTAGGAGTGGCAAGCCCGTCTAGCATATAGTGAAAGATAAGTGCCATGTGAAGTGGAATGAATAGAAAAATCGAATTAAACGGTTTTCTTCACATAAAGGATTCAATATAAAATTGAACAAGAAAATAGTAGATCTCAGGTGAAAAACAACTACTTTCCTGGCAAATACCACGCAGAACGTTGAATGATATTCACCTGAAAATCCATGCATACTTCCATATAATATCAATGGACATTGAATGCAAATGTTTCTTCCTGATAAGCTCGATTATGTTCAATTTATATCGTGTTCACCTAACAATCCGCATACCGGTTTCAGGCTTCTTGGCCCTCATCAGTACGGAGTAGTCAACCAGCCAAGGTCAAGAACTCTGGCTGAAGTGAGAACAACGTAAACAAATTATCATCGAGCTTGTAACACCTATAGGTACGCCGGAAAGATAAACTCTAACTGGCGGCACCTAGTGACGAAAGAAACATCGAAAATCTCCCACCTCGATAGGTTTCTAAATAAAGATTCCTTCTCAGTAGGATTGGCAAGCCCGTCTAGCATATAGTGAAAGATAAGTGCCATGTGAAGTGGAATGAATAGAAAATCGAATTGAACGGTTTTCTTCACATAAAGTTCAATATAAAATTGAACCAGAAATGGTAGATCTCAGGTGAAAACAACTACTTTCCGACAAATACCACGCAGAACGTTGAATGATATTCACCTGAAAATCCATGCATACTTCCATATAATATCAATGGACATTGAATGCAAATGTTTCTTTCTGATAAGCTCGATTATGTTCAATTTATGTCGTATTCACCTAACAATCCGCACACCGGTTTCAGGCTTCTTGACCCTCATCAGTACGGAGTAGTCAACCAGCCAAAGGTCCAAAGAACTCTGGCTGAAGTGAGACACAACGTAAACAAACCATCATCGAGCTTGTAACACCTATAGGTACGCCGGAAAAGATAAACTTTAACTGGCGGTACCTAGTGACAGAAAGAAACACTCCGAAAATCTCCTACCTCGATAGGTTTCTAAATAAAAGATTCCTTTCCAGTAGGAGTGGCAAGCCCGTCTAGCATATAGTGAAAGATAAGTGCCATGTGAAGTGGAATGAATAGAAAAATCGAATTGAACGGTTTTCTTCACATAAAGGATTCAATATAAAATTGAACCAGAAAATGGTAGATCTCAGGTGAAAAACAACTACTTTCCTGACAAATACCACGCAGAACGTTGAATGATATTCACCTGAAAATCCATGCATACTTCCATATAATATCAATGGACATTGAATGCAAATGTTTCTTTCTGATAAGCTCGATTATGTTCAATTTATGTCGTGTTCACCTAACAATCCGCATACCGGTTTCAGGCTTCTTGGCCCTCATCAGTACGGAGTAGTCAACCAGCCAAAGGTCCAAAGAACTCTGGCTGAAGTGAGACACAACGTAAACAAACCATCATCGAGCTTGTAACACCTATAGGTACGCCGGAAAAGATAAACTTTAACTGGCGGCACCTAGTGACAGAAAGAAACACTCCGAAAATCTCCCACCTCGATAGGTTTCTAAATGAAAGATTCCTTCTCAGTAGGAGTGGCAAGCCCGTCTAGCATATAGTGAAAGATAAGTGCCATGTGAAGTGGAATGAATAGAAAAATCGAATTAAAAGGTTTTCTTCACATAAAAGATTCAATATAAAATTGAACCAGAAAATGTTGCGCGAAAATCCTGCGCTACAACTTTGAAAATGGCGGTGTTATGAATTTAAAAAAAAATGCCAATTTTTCCCTTATTAATAATCCGACCAAGTCGTGCCAGAGCTAATTTTTTTCGCGTTTCATTTTCTTTAATTCGTTCATTGAGAGCATCGGGAGTGCTTCATCAGTTTTCATGTTACAAGCGAATAACTAAATAAATTTTTTTTTCTCTTAAATATTTATAACAAATTCAGCAATGATAGTTGCGAGTAGGAAATATAACAGGGTATGAATAACTACGGATCATCTTTCGTATTATGGTATAGTCGGTTTCCTGGTGATATTTTCGTCACATAATCAGCCATTTTCTGCTCTATTGATTGGTCTATCAGTGCAATCGGCTATGAACAATTGCACTGAATTCAAGGAAATGTTTTCTAAATGTGAACAAAAGAAAAAAAGATCCAGAACTCAAAAAATGCACGATGAAGAAAGAGAATTAATTACTGGTCAACTCTCTCGTACTGCTCCGGTGAAGATAGCAAGTTATGATTTTTAAGGTTGATCCTATTAGAAATTATTAGATGTGTTAATATAACATTTAAAGTTTAAATGAAAATCATAATTACAATTTATATGAATGTAGTTTTATTTTAACTGGACCTTGAAGAACTATTGGCCATATTTTTCAACCGAATAAAACAAAATTTCGAATGAAAAAGTTCGAAGATGGGCCGAATCAGATAAAAAATAATTTATTTGAATTCCCAGGTGATGAATTGTCGCATAGAAGAAAAATCATGATTTCAATTCACGACGTCAGCAATGAAAAACCCATCGACGCGACGTTTATCTTGAATTATCAACATTTCCAAGCGTAAAGGCTGGATTTACAACAATATTTCCGTTCGAAAGCACATTCATCCAGTGATAGCCTGAAGGAATCCAATATAACACAGCGTAGTTGAAATAAATCAAAATTATCATTCTCCCTAAGGTTGTTTCGAACGAATAATTATCCTCGTTTATTTGACATGTTTGACTCAATTCTGTAACATTTCAACACCAGACAAGACTTCAACAATTGCGTACAAAATAAATGACAATCGGTAGCTTATTGCGCTTAATGAGAAATTGTTCGAAATCTTTATACTGTATTGCAGCCTCTCCCTGAAATATAACCTCTATTAAGTACACTAGCAGAAGCCGTCTGTACACTATATCCGTCTTCCGAAAGACCAAATTCGCTCGTTCTTTATATAAACATATTCCGGCGTAGACGTGGAGCTTGAGAGAAGCCGGTAAAAGCTCAGAAAGCTGGCTGAAAGCGTGCTGTTAATTAATAATTACTGACAAGTTGCTCTTCCTTTGCTTTAGTCCGTTCTACTATGGCAGAGAGCAGGTTTGCAATTAGTTGGTGATTTAATTAACAGTTTGCCGCACCGTTACTCGCGTCTAATTCAATACACGGCTTTATAAGAAACTTTCGGATGGATACGATGGTTGATAAATGGGTCAACAACGTGCCGAATTTTCCAATGAATGTATTTGTACTTAATATATCGAAAAAGTCATTCTTGAAATGTTGTAAACAAAGTTGCAGTAAACAAGTTTCGTGTAAATAATATTGCCATGACAGTTCACGGACACTTAAAATATGGACAATGGTAGTAATAGGTTATAAATTATTCTGAAACTAGACTAGATATAGTTTTTCAGAATTGATTCAGAATGAGAGAGAAGGAGTATGCAGCGTCAAGATTGGTACGTTGATGTGGAATGAATTGTAATACGTAGAAGATATTCGTATTATAATGGAATTGATTGATGATAGTAATATCGAAAAATACACGTAATTATGTATCATTTCAAAAAAAGGTATACATTTTAATGTCTGGAACTTGAACTCGCCCAACAGAAGGTAATAATTATACTTCCTCTCGGGGTATTATTTACATTTTTTGTAATATAAGAATTTCAAAAATTCAACTTTAAATACAGAAATTGTTCGGTGGTAACATATATTATACAGTGTGGCTTTTTATAGTCTTCCCCCCCTGTTAACTTTTGAACGATTCGACGTAGAACAATGAGACAGAAACCGTTTTGAATTGTATCACCGGTACTACTTTTTGAAATGAAAGACATTGTGATTGCTCGATAGATGAGGAGGGGGAGCACATCAACTAGAAAATTCTGAATAGCATGAGGGGTCAAGTGGCACATCGTTGAAAAGATAATTTAGTTCTCTTTTTTCAACTATTCTATTTCCATCGAATTTCGTTAATACGTTTTTTCACAATATGCCTTTGAAATGTCAAGTATAAGTGCGAATCTGAATGGTTTCCTTACCTCTATAACTTTGTATGTGAAACAATGGGATAGAAAATCGTTCAATTGGTATTACCGATACTAATCCCTGAGAGAAAATACACTACAATTATTTGACAGAAGGCATAGAGGTCGAGTTGCACATCGTTGAAAAGGTAATCCGATGTTACTTTCAACCATGGCTGTTCTACGGAATCACAATTACGATGAGTTACACGGAATACGGTCAATAGGAAAAGATTCATGGCTAAAATTAGGTACATATTTTGAATCCATACAATAATTCAATTTCCGACCAAAATGATACCCCATTTATTTATTGAGTAACTGATAATTACCTAGAAATGACTAATATGAAGTTGGATTATTTTGTCGATGTTAAAGACCATCTAATGTTCAAATGATTATAACACTACTTACCTGCTCTGCATATTAAAAACGAATTATCGCATTTGTATTCAGTGAAGAGTTCCACCTAGAGTGAATTGAGTATTGAGATTACACAATGGTAGGTCGGATGGGCAAAAACACGAGTGAACACGATTGACAACAATTTTGCTTCATATTCTCAATAAATAAAAATTCTACTCAATAGTTTTGTTTTTTGTTATACTTGACATTTCAAATGCATGTTGTGAAAAAAACTATTGACGAAATTGGAAAAACTTTGAAAGTTGAGAAGAGAATTGAATGATCTTTTCAATAATGTGCTACTTGCCTACCCATGCTATTTGAAATTTTTAAGTTGCGCCATCTATGGAGCAATCACAATGTCTTTCATTTCAAAAAGTAGTATCGGTGATATTACTCATAACAATTTTTGTCCCATCTACGTCAAACCGTTCAAAAGTTAACAGGGGGGAAGCGTTCTATAAAAAGTCGCACTGTATATCTGACTTAAAATGTCTAAAAAACATAGTGCATTCACATATACCTGTAAAATATTGGGACAAACTGGGGGACACCAGCCCACTTGATAAAGGGAGTTAACTAGAGTTTCAGATGGAGCCGACGTCGTTAGTAAACTGATGCGTTGTGTGCTTATGTCAATTAGTTGTGAAATATTTTGAGGTTGATCGATCGATGTAACATATTTCAGAACAAACCATTCCATCTACTTATGTCAGTGCTATATGGAGTTTTCGAGAAGTGTTCTGAAATCATTCTAATTATGAACAATTGTAGTGCGTACCAATTTTGTATGGTTAATGTTCTATTGATACGGCTCCACCGAGTTGGTACTTATGTATTTCTGTCCCATGCGGTGCTTATTAAGAATGTAAGTGGCCTAACAAATTTCATAAATTATAATTAATATGTGTTTTGAACGTTTTTAATTGCTAAAAAAGGCAGAAAATGAGCTTTTCTGGATCTTTGAACCTCCGAAAGTATTTGAGAACGACGCGTTTGACTTTGAATTCGTGTTCATGGGGCAAAATACGCATTTAACACCAAGCGGCAAGACTCAACTCGACGGAGCCGTATCAACAGTTAATTTGGACAATGCCGCTATGCTTAAGAACTTGAATTTTATATTGTTTCCTCTATCCAAGATATTCAGACGTGTCTCAGGAAAGAACTTACATGTTTTGTATAATTTTCAGCAAATGACATGAATAAATGTATGAATGTCACTAGTCCACAAAAACTTTTTTGAATACTTCTTTTTCAAAATACAGTTGGACAGACTGATGAATAAAAGGCATACCAAAATTTCCTGTAAGATTATGTGAATTGTTGAATAATCCTCCTCTATTCAATTTAGAATATTATTAGGTAAAAAATGTACTTTTTTGTTGTTGTCTTGTATTGCACTTATTATTCTATTTGAGGATAGCCAATTATCATAAAAACTTGATTTGAATGTTTGACATATAATTCATCATTGAGTAACAAATCCAATCCCATGGTTTTTATGCTTTTCGCAATGAATTAAAAATACATTGTAGAATGAGGTAACGCTTCTGGTATTTTCTTATTTGCAAGATCAATAAAATAATCATGTTTTTGGGTAGAATTAAATATATTATGAGACTATATTGTCATAATCAGTCAAAAAATGTATTACGAGACTCCTTTGATTGGCATTTGATGTGTTATTTCATTTACAATCAGAATGTGTATTTCATTGTTTATCATTATTAGCCACATTTATTTTGGAACATAAGTTTATTGTTAATCATGAATATATAGTAGGCGGGAAAATCCTTTCAATAAGTGATGATATCGAAATAGATAAATATGTATGTGCTACTAATTTCAACAAAAAAAACATTTTGAGAAATTCGACATACATGATGGATCCACAATTACAAAGCACGTTTGCTCATGATAAAAATCTTATAATGGAGCGGATAATGCTTCTATGAAGTGTTGTAAATTACAATTACCTTATTTAGCTTTCAAACCAATAAAAGTACGGAAGATGCAATCTTTCGCTTTCTGAAAAATCTATATTCTAGTCGGAAGGAAGTGGGCGCTGCAGTATTTTGCGACATATCTAGAGCTTTTGACTGTTATGTAAGCTTCATCTCTACCGCTTCAGAGGGCGAAGCTTCAATTGGTTCGAGTCCTATCTGATTGAAAGAACCTCTCAGCTTTTGGACAAATTAAGAAGTGTTCACTATTTTGGCACATAACACGACTATCTAATCGCAAGAACTCAAATCACCCTGATAGTAAAATGACCCGTATATGTATAAATTAATTTTTATCTTCTTTGCCCATTTTTATAATTTTTTTTAACTTGTGATTGTAATGTATCTAGTAACTAGCAAGTCAAATATTTTTATAATTACTTTTATATTTATTTTTTATATTATATATATTTTGTACAAACATTTTCCCATGAGACTGACTGAAAGTATTGGAATATTCTGAATATAATGGAGCCAAAGAGCCATGGGACCCTCTGTGACGGTCCAGTATTCACTAGCCGAAATCAAGATATCTTCATAGAATGAAAAGTCCACGCTTACTTATGAAATTCATGTGTTCATTACAATGTGATAATCATCCTAATGATAGTGATTAGCCTTATTGATCTTGGGAGTGGGCCTTGTTCTTCCGAACAACTACTTGGTTTAGATCGCCCTCCTCCGATTATCTCATGCGGGTGTTACTTACTGAAAAATAAAAGAGAAGCTGTTGAAGATCATTGTTTTTTTCCCTCAACTTTGTAGGGCTCACCTTTTTCGGAGAAGTAATTCTAAGATAGCTGGAAGCAGCCTAGACCGACGCAGACCAGGATTCATCAATTTCTCAACTTCATCAACAGATTTTATGATGTCTACAATGAACTCTCCGATTTTGTTCAGGTCAGAAGGTTGTGAGAGAAATAATAGTCCGGCAGAGATGGGCAGTGAATGGCTTGGTAATAGTTTGTATCGGAAAGTTTAATGGAACAATGTCATGAGGACATTTTCCAATCCCCTCAATTTTCACTGGAATCCATGCTGGCTAGACGACAAGCTAGTGTGCATTCACTATTGAGACAGCATGTTTGTCCTGCCCCCACTTAATGAACAGTTCCTCACGAAGATGTCCGAAGCGAAGCTATTACGAGAAATTCCATAGGCGTACCAAATGATTTAGTAAAAGCGATACACAAACGTATCAAGAATTTGACAGCACTCGCCATAATGTCTTCTTCCGCTATGGAAAAGTACTCACCCCAGATTCCAGGGCATTTTTGCATGGTAACAGTAAACAAACTTGAATAAACTACACTAGATACCCCACTTATTAACCAGACAAACGTATCCTTTCAACCGCTCCATGTCATGACACTGCTGTATACGATGATGATCGCGTCTACTCGTGTTTTTTCCTCCCTATCTACCACTGTGTTGTCTACTCTACCCCAAAATTGAAAAAATATCACAAACGGTGGCTCTGTCAACATACTTCGACTCCCTATAGCGAATAGTCAAATCCACCAAATATCGTTTTCCGGGGGCAATTGAGTATTATGTAAGGTAATGAAATCTTATATGTCAAATAAATTCGTGACTGAGAGAGTATGGAATGGAGGAAGGGATGGAAGGAAAAGGAAGACACCCACCTGGTTAGTTGATTGTAGGCAACTGGTGAAGAGTTTTCTGAATTTCACGTTGAAAGTTCAATGCAAACGTATATTGAAATAATAATGCAGTAAAACGTTATTATAATAATTATGATTTGACAAAACTCTTACTTTTTCGTTGTCAGTGGACTGTATCACTTCTTTCTGGTTTTCCTAGCGACGGTCGTAGCCTTGGAATGCGGGTTCTGCCACGGAATGCGAGTCGTGCGATATTGAGTTCAGCAAAGGCTATATTTGAATGTGCAATTGCAAAATATGACACTCAGTAATATGAGCTGAAATACTAGGAACGATATGGACCTAGAGGGGGCTTACTAGTGCGGCACTGCATGCGCCATATCAATCCGAGTATCGGTCGAATTCGATTAGGCATTAGTCGTGTAGATCGGTACGCGTCCCAAAAGATAAATCTCTCGGTCCCCATCGTGACTGCGGCAGGGCCCACAAGGCCGCTCACGCGGAAACTGCGACTTGGAATGCAAACCGAATTTGTCAAGTAGCGTCCTTTTGGCATTTCTTCAAACAATCGCAATCGCTTCTTTGCATGCCCGACGACGGCTTCAAAGGAAATGCGAATCTGCCCAGAACGTTCATTTGCTTTGTAAATATTTTTAATTTGAATCCTTGTTTGTCTTTTTATTCTTCTTTCGGTTGGGTCTTTCAGTCGAGAGAGGAGGTGGAGAATGGCGAGATTAATTAAAATGGGAAAGATGCGGATATCCCGTTGCCATTTTCTTCTGATAACTATGTCATATAATCATGATGAGAGATGAATTTCTACTTGACGTTGTGTAGCGGTGTATCCAAGATATAGGTTTGACCCTTTACTATTAAACAGGGTTTTTCAAAGATGAGGGCATCTTTTTCACTAGAAATCATATAAAAATCGAAAAGTAAAGAAGTTGCAAAACTCGTCAAAAAAAAATTACCCCATTAGGGTCCTGTTAAATTTACAAAAACTGTTTATAGTTATCACATTTCATTTGATGCACAGGAAGTTGTACTCGGTGTAACAATGAGCCTTATGGATAAGAAGTAGCAAAACCTTTTGCTTGCGGTTTTTAAAGCAAATGCTTATTAAAAATATAAAGCAAAACCTTTTACTTAAAGGTTATTTTTATTTTTTTTATTGTTTTATTAGTAATATACAAATGCTAATAAGACAAAATGCAATACAATACTTTGGTTGGTTTATTTTGTTGAATTTGAAATTGAATTTATTATTATTTCATTATTTCATTACATTGGTATTATGAACTAATTTTTACAAATTGAGTGCACCTGATCTCAGGATGAGATCGTTTTATGCCTGAATAGTACTAATTAACTAGTAGTGTTTGGACATTTGGTAGATAATATTAATAATAATACTAAATAATATAATAGATATACTAAAGAAAATAATTATATTGATATTCATTGTAGGAGTACTTCAAGAGTTCTAGAGTTCATGGAAATGAAGGACACCAGCTTTTTGTAGAACAGTTTTTAACTATAAATGTTTTTGATGGACTCTGGGATGTAATTGTAAATTTTGGGGACATTGAATGCTATCGACTTCTTATAGAGAGTAGAATTAGGACGAGGAATATTTAAATTTTTGAGACCTTTTTGTCCTGTATTGTGATTGTGGGAAATTTCTTGATGTTGCATTCTATTTTTGTACATGAATTTTGCAATATTAAAAATATACAAATATGTTAAATCAAGCATTTTAGTTTCTATAAAGAGCTGTTCGGTGGAAAATCTGCGCTTTTTTTGGTATTACTTTAAAAATCCATATCTGTGTGACTTTCAAACAATTTATCTGAATGTTATACGCAGCTCCCCATTATATTATTCCATAGGATATTACAGATTCAACTAATGATTTATAGGCCATTTTAAAAAAAAATCTGGAAGAATATCCCTGAGTTTGTAAAATGCAAATACCAGTTTTTTAAGTTTGCTATTCAAATATAGTGAATGATTATCCCATCTGAGCGTTTCATTGATGATAACTCCCCGATATTTGATTTCTAAAGTGTTTTGGATTGTCCTCTTACAATCACAGTTGGTCAGATCACATCTCTCATGAAATTTAATTGATTTCTGATTTGGTTGTACTTTTGGGCTGTTTGTGAAAGGTATAAATTTGGTCTTGCTCTCATTCAAGCTCAAGAGATTACAGTCCATCCAACAATTGACTTGATATAAACCTTTTTCCGCGTTTTTCGTAACTTCCTGCCAATTTGTTCCATGGAATAGGAGAAGCGTATCGTCCGCATGAGAGATGATATTCCACCTATCTCCATATTCAACACTTCATTGATATAGAGAAGGAATAACTTAGGGCCGGGGACTGTTCCCTGGGGGACACCATATCCGATTTCCGAAGGTTCGCTAAACTTGTTTTTTATTTTAACGACAGATTTTCCCTTCTATAAATAACTTCTAAATAATGATAGCGGTAAGCCTCTAATCCCGTATTTTTCCAGTTTTGCCAAAATTTATCGTGTGAAATGCTGTCGAAAGCTTTAGCTAAATCCAAAAAGATGCCTAACACTTTACCATTTTTATTGAGGTGCTGGTGAATTTAATTCGTGAAATAATGCAGTGCATCCTCAGTGGAACTTCCTGCCTTGAAACCGAATTGTTTGGGAGAGATTAGTTGGTGGCGATCCACATGATTTTGTAACCTGCTGGCTATACTTTTTTCATACAATTTTGCAATATTATTAATGACAGATATTGGTCGGTAATTATTGACGAAATATGGGTCTCCAGCTTTGAATATGGGAGTATTGACAGCGTATTTCAACCTATTTGGAAAAACGTCACTTTGGAACATCGAATTTATCAGGTGAACTAAAATGTCAACAATATTTGGATGGTTTTTGCTGATATTTTGTCTATTCCTGAAGCGGCATTAGTTTTAAGGTTGTCAATTATACTCAATATTTCTGGAGTCGTGACAGGTGTCAAGAATAGGGAGTTATTTATCGATTTATCGCCCAGGTCAGGTGGTGATTCATGATCTGAAAGTGGGTTAGATCTAATCGTTCTTCCAAGATTTTCTCCAACTTTTGAGAAATGATTTATGAATATATTAGATATTTTGTATGCATCCGACTCACAATCTTCACATTCATTGTATATAGTAGATGGTTCGGTTGATTCGTTATTTGAAAGAGAATTTTTTATAACTCAACCAAATTTTTTTCGTATTTTTGTTTGCATCCAGAAGGTTTTTGTAGTGATAGTTTTGTTTAGTTTTTTGAAGTAATTTAGTGAGGAAATTCCTATATTCCCTGTAGTCATGCCAAAGTGTTTCGTTATGTTTATTGGCCAAGCATTTTTTTTTTCAAAGCTTCCCTTTTTTTAATTGACTGTATTAATCCATTAGTTATCAAAGGTTTTAGTTTATTAGCGATTTTGATATTATTATAATGGGTACATTTCTCCAGATGATACATAAACTGTTTGTGGAAATTATCGAAAGCCCGGTCAATATCATTTTCATTATATACTTTGCTCCAAGGTTCAGCTTGTAATCTTATATTCAGTGCTTTATTATCAATTTTGGTGATTTGTATGAAACCATCAGGTTCCTCCATTTTTTCTTTATTATATTTTTCTGCGATGTTCAATAGTATGCTGTAGTGATCAGTAATGGCTGTTGTAAAAATAAATGATGTACAATCTTTGGCATCAACAGAATTGTCTATTTTCAAGAAAATATGATCTAAACAAGTTTGGCTAACTTTAGAAACCCTGGTATTGCATTTATATATGAAGTATAGCCATGGGAGTTCAAAGTATTGAGATGTATTTGGGGTTAGTTCATTTTCATCAATTAAATTTATGTTAATGTCACCTATCAGAATGTTGAATTCGGATTTTCCATGATCACTTAAAAAAATATCTAGCGCGCTAACAAAGTCAACGGGATTTGTTGAAGGTGATCTATAAATTGCAAATATATTATATTATCTTTTTTATGTTGAAATTTTAGGTTTGTTAGAGTAACTTCTGCAACTTTTTGCTGTTTCACTGACGAATAATTTATTCCATGCTTGATATAAATGATTATTCCATCACTTCTATTATTTTTACGTTCATTGTAATATATTGTGTAGTTCCTGAGACTGTAAATACTGATATATTCCAGATTCCATGTTTCTGTTAATATTATTATATCGCAAGTAAACGACAAAGACTCTAAGTAAACCGTGAACTCTTCGAAATTTTTTTGCATACTATGAATATTCATATGAAATATATTGAGTCCATTTGAGAGTATCTTTTTATTAGTTTCGTCCAACTGTTCATTGTTTACAACAATTTCCTGTACATTGTTATCATTTCCCAATTCATCAATATAATCATTATAGTCATTCATTCGTATTTTTCTATATCTAGAGCTCCTGAACTATTGAAACGGTATTCAAAGTGAAATAAAAAGTTGACAATAAATATATCAGAGATAGTGAATATGATGGCTAAAATCCATGGTGCCCGTATTTATAAAAAATATAGTTTTTACATGATCAAAATTGAAAAAAAAAATATTTCATTCGCATATAATAAGTGAGCATTTTTATGAGATAACTGATACCTAATTTATAATGTCCTTTTTCTTGATGCTTTTCTTATTCCCATTTTCACTGGTAAAAATGCTTCCATTCATTGTCCATACATTTTTGTAACCAAATTTTTCTGTTGCTTTCATTAGTATCCAAAATCTTGCACTCGTTAGATCCTCTTTTATGAATATTTTAGTACCTTTAATTTTTTTCCTATTTCTTATCACTTCAGTTTTATCCATTTCACAAAGATAGGTCGAGGTTTATCATTTGTGCCATTTTTAGTTTTTCCTGTTCTATAACATTCCATGAGAGGTTTTTGTTGTATATTCATATTCTCGAAAACCTTTTCTACTTGCTCATTGTCCGTTAGTCTTGGATTTTCGGCAATACCATAAATCCTAATATTTTTCCTGCGGTTGTATTGTTCCATTTCATCAATTTTATCTTCTAGTTTCATGCTTTTTTCCTCGTATCCAGCTGTAACATCCTTAATTTTTTTCTATATCATATCGTCCATATTTTCCATTAGAATCGACATGAATTCTTTATCTCGAGCAAGTTCATTCATTGAAGTTTTTATAACAATCTTTATTTCTTGTAGCTGGTCTCTTGTGAGTGGCATATTTTTATGAGTAAATATCCACAATAGTTTCAGTCACTATTCACTTATTTGATAAGGTTTCAAAAAATGTTTAACTGTTATTTGAACGGAGCACCGATCGACACGTTTCATCACATCACAGGTAAGAGCATATCCTTGTTTGGTTGACCAATATACTTCAAAAGTTGCAAATGATTATGAATAGAACTTACTCACTTCTACACGTGAATGACGAGTGTTCAATGCCATTTTATAACGAATAACAGTGATTGAAAATCTGTAAAAAAAGTAGCGCCTCCCGCTTAATTTCAGTTAACTTGCTCAGAGGAAAACTTCGGCAATTACCGACTGCAATAAACATTTAACTCTACATTTGAATGAGGAAGAATGTTCAACTGATTGTGTGGTGAATGTACACATTGCAGGCTGCCTGAGATATATATTCAATTTCAAAATCAAGAAAACAACACCTTGTTATATCCAAACTGGTGATAAAGTCAGAACTAGTTGACTCCATACTCTGCTCTGAGTCACTTGTAAGAAACAAACAACGCAAACAGTGAGAAACATTCGCAATTGAATATTGTTTTGAAAAATAATATCAGACCATTGTAGTGATTCAGACATTCCGAACACGTGAACTGAACACTGTTGCCAAGCAAGATTCTCGCATGCACGGTTTACAAAGCTATCTACGAACGAAAGTTTGTTAGATTCTACTAATGTTATTTGATTGACAGGTGAATGAAAGATCTTAAGATCATGAATAATAACTAATCAAAAAACAGTACGCGATATGCACAATAATTAATTTGAACATTATTGGATTTTTAAAGAAATTGCAATTTTTTCAAAACATAATTCATATTATATCAATATATCTAGTACGAAAACACCCGTACGGTGATTGGCGACTCCAGAATCCAACCAGAATTGATATTTACTATTGGAACGAAGTTCCTTATCGCGCGTTGCGAAAGGGGGCTAGACGGAATAAATTAAGACCAAAAGTTGTAACGACACTTTCTGCTGTAGTCGTAAGCCGTGCGGCGTGCGCGTGTTTCTCTGTCTGTCTCTCTCTCTCTCTCTCTCTCATAGAAAGCAAGCCAGTTATTTTCGTTTCGTCTTTCTATTTCGCATTGAACAGTGTGGTGTCGCGACGATTATTTTTGTTGACTGTATACAGGTTTTTTGTACATAATGAATAATAATAAAAAATAATAACAATAATGAATCCTGACAGTGTTTCTGCACAAGTTCCGGATATTGCTGATGGAGTTAGGTAAGTAGAGATTTTATACAGACAATAATAAATGATAATGTATTTTTAGCAAGTACGCATTATAACCTCTCTTTACTATTGTGCCAACCAAGTCATACGCGTTATAATCTCTCCATTATTGTGTGTTTAGCAAGTGTACGCGTCATAACTTTAATAAATTTCAAAGCAAATTATATTTTAATATTACAATATCAATGCGTATGTACTGAAATTGAGCCTACTGATTAAGTTTATTTTACATTATATTTGTTAATAATAAAAAAAATATTATTATAACTTAAAAAAAATTATTACAATTCCTTCACTAATTATTCGAAAGGAACTTCGTTCCATCCGGGTGTCCCTTGACACCTCTCAACTTTTTTTTTTTCATTCATAAATGCGACGAGTGATTCTTCTCTTCGGAATACGCAGGAAACAGCGCGATGTTTAGTTTCAGTAGTTTAAGTAGAATCTAAGAAACTTCCGTAGACAGCTTTGTAAGCCGTGCATGCGAGAATCTGGCTGAGCAACAGTGTTCAGTGTTCGGAATGCCTGAATCACTACAATGGTCGTGATATTATTTTTCAAAACAATATTCAATTGCGAATGTTTCCCACTGTTTGTGTTGTTTGTTTCTTACAACTGACTGTGACAATTAGGATTAGGGCTTCAAAGCAGAATATGAAGTCAACTAGTTCTGACTTCAACACCACTTTGGATATAAAAAGGTTAGTTGTTTTCTTCACTTTGGAATTGAATATATATCTCAGGCAGCCTACAATGGTTACATTTACCGCACAATCAGTTCAATATTCTACCTTATTCATATGTCGAGTTAAATGTTTATTGCACTCGGCAATTGCCAAAGTTTTCCACTGAGTAGGTCACCAGAAATTAGGCGGGTGGCGCTACCCAATATTTTGTCGAATTTTATAAAGAACCAAACATGTTTCAAATTTTTGTTAAGATTTCGAACTACTGTAATTCGTTATAAAATGGCATTAGACACTCGTCATTCACAGGTGTGCAAGAGGTTATATAATACCCTGTATATTGTTTCCTATGCTCAAAATGACTTTGAGTTGTAAAGCATAAAATAATCTATAAATTTGATCTCGAGCAATATTTTATACAATTAGCCGTTCTTGAGAAAGTGCGCGAAGAGTGGAGGGCGCTTGGCTGTATGTCATTTTTCACCTTATATGAATCATTTAACAATTTAAAAATTGAGCGACACAAAATTTTCAGGTGACCTGGAGTTAAGTGACCTCAAATACTAGCTAGTACTCGCGACTTCGTCCGCCTAGAATTTGTATTTTTTCCTATGTATCTCTTTGTGCTGTTCCATCTAGCTTATGCCTGTGGTTTTGTTGCTTCCCGTTATCGCGTTTTCCCGTTTCTCCTATCTCATTATTCGTTATCCCATTATCTGATTTCCTGTTTAGGTGGCAATTGATTTGACACGAGAGTAATGTTGTTTGACGACTATTACAAATTCACTAACCCCTTTTCACTGCTTCAGAAGCGGAGTTCTCAAATAAAGTTAAACACGATTTTTTATTAGTAGCAGAGAGCCTCAACAACAATTCTTATAACCCTAACTTGAAAACTAACGGAACCCCATACAAATTTTCACCTCCCATTCCACCCCTTCAGGGGTGGAATTTCTAAAAACACTGAAACACTTATTCCTTCATCTATAACCAAGCCCAACCAATTTTCCAACCCCCTTCTCACCCCTTTAGGGATTGAATTTCCAAAAACACTGAAACACGTATTTCTTTATTTGTAACGAAGACCACAAATACCAATTTATATGAACTGTAACCGGACCCGGTCTGGTCATGTGGGATTGGTAAAATTTCTGGTTGATTTTCAATTTTTGTTCAATATTTTTTTTTTTTGTGATCGTCTAGACAGTCAACTTTACTTCTCAGATAACAGGATCTGGTAGAGGATATACAATCCATCTGCTCTCACAAGATAGCTGGTTATTTTTTGGGCACACAGCGTAATATAGTTTTTTTTTGTCGTCATACAGCCTTATATTGAAAGATCCTTGACAGTAAAGACCCTAAAATTTCCCACGTTATGTATATAATTTTTTTGTGTTCTTTAGGATACGAAGATCTGTTCAACCAAAGAGAAATAAAAGACAAATAGGCAAGGGTTACAATCTCAAATTGTGTTTGCGAATGAACTCGATAGTCAATTATTTCACCAAACAATAATAGGGATTATAGGAGTTCAGCTTATATTGGAATAGTCTCCTGTTCGAATATATGATTGCTCAACATTGTGAGATCCTAAGTACGTTATAGACCCTGGTAAACCGCCATGTCGCAGAAATATATCTATCTACATGGTCTAATTCTAGAAATCACCAAGTTATATTGCCGGTATCAATACGTATACCTTCACAACTCACTTCTCGTCAATTGAGGGAATGAACCCTATAGTACGTTTCCTCCACCCAAACAAGGAGATGTCGACGACTACAGGGCCTAGTGACCGACAGGAATCTTTTTGTGTGCACACATATCGAATCAACCTGTTACCATCCTCGGCCACTCTTCAAATAGTACATCCTATATTTTGGGGAAATTCTTATATGTGCATAGAGCCGGGATCCATGCCTTAGCAGAGAGTAACATTGTAGCAATGTTAACATTTCCCAATTTAGCGATAAAATTGTCACAATGAGCCACGATCATGTACTAAAATAAACTCCGGACGAAATATCTTGAAGTTTTAATTTGGCAATGATAGGATTCAACTGATATGACCCCAGATATATTCCTTAAATTGAGTATTCTAGATTCGAATCGGGAACTATTTCCAACTTTCAATTTTCCTATCTTTACAATATTCTTCGAAAACGACAAATTGTGATTCATTTAAGTATTCCGTATACAAATTCGTGTGGTAGTTTAACATTTCGTTAGCCTGATATCTTACCAAACTTTTTATAGAATTTACTCCCGACAACGTGTGTGAATGGTCCACTGATATATTCAACTCGCCACACATGAAGAAGTGTGTAGGGACCTCGCCCGTTGATGGGCAGGAATTTTGTTGGGTGCACCCGTAACCACAAACCCGTTACTTTCCACGGTCACTCTTTACGTTAATACGTTGGCCGGGTGGTAGAACCAGAATTTTTAGCTTATTTCCACGGTCATTCTTTTGTGTTAAGCGTGGCCCAAGTGGTGGAACGATTCATTCAAGTATGGCAAGAAGCAACAATGGGACAATGGTAAACATATTCAGTTCCACTATTTCACAGTTGTGCTAAACATCTCTATTTTACTCAATGTTATAAGTAAGACACAGACTAATTTTGGTCAAAAATGCTGACCCCATAATTTAACTGAGTTGACGTGTTAGTGATACCGAATAGACTATAAAGTTTCGATCGAATGAAAAAAATTTTTAATAACTCTGAATGGTAATAGAAATTGAATTTAGCTATTATTGCTATCCGTTACGGACCTGGTCTTCCCAAAGATAATTGTGTTGAACTTGTAGATTCCATTTTGGATTCGTACTCTTCGTCCCAGTACCTAAATATAATTACATAGCGGGAGATGTTGTCAGAACCATGACTCAAAGTGAACTGCTTTCCGATCGATTCTGGGCTCGCTTTTATAGAAAAAAGGTAATAGATTTTGTTTCCAAGAATTCCAAATTCCTGACTGAAACATGCCAATATTCAAATTTTCCGAATGGATATGCAATCTGACACTTGCATAAAAGTGATCCAAGATATCTGTTGTACAATTAGAACCAGATTGTCTTTTGGAATAAATACCGCATTTGTCAAATTTCAGTTAAAAACTTTGGTTGTTGACGTCTTGTTGACAATGATGCTTTAGGACAATTTCTACTTGGAAACGCTATTTTTAGATTTCAAACTCAGTAATGTGGCTGAAAGGCATATCAGTTTGAAGAGGAAACTGTATTCTTCCATTTGATATATGGGAAAAGTGGAGAAATATTATTGGGAGATTGCAGGATATCTTTGAAGTTGGAGTGTCATCCCTGTATATTTATAAAGTTTCTAGATTTGCTTTTGCTACCTCCAAAGTTAATATTATTACCATCAGCTTATTCAACAAAGTGTATTCTTCCATTAGGGATGTTTAATAAGCAGATCAATGTGATTGGAAGGTTGCAGGGTATCGTTGAATTTCAAGGTAGTACCTACCTGCTCAGAAAGTCCTTGGAGTTGTTTTTCCTACCTCCAAAGTTACTTCTATTTTGATCAGCTCAATCATTACAGTGCATTCTAACATTTAGGATGTTGTTTCAGCAGATAAATATTATTGGAACATTACAGGGTATCGTTGAAGTTGAGTTGAGTACCCCCAGATTCGTTTTTTGCTGTCTCTAAAATTGATATTATTCCATCAGTTTATTAAATAAAGTGTGTTTTCCTCTTCTAGATGTCAAATTGCTGGGATATGATTTGGAGATAAAAGTGTAGTGCTGAAGTTGAATCGTAGGAAGTACATACAACGTTACATATGAAGCGCATAAACCTCATACCTATAAAGTGTTCATATTCACCTTGCTTTCTTGATACTATCCTCAACTTGTTATTCGTGGTTGTGCTATTTCATAACTTCAGGTGCAGGAAAGAAAAAGATAACATCGAAGGAATTTTACTTACTTTCTGCTGGGTTCTTGTCATCGGAAACCTTTCCTTGTGGGAGCAGATTATTTTGTATGCTATTCTTCTGAAATATATTTCCCTTCTCAGTCAATGATTCGATGTTTTCCATAGTTGACTCCATAAAACTAGTTTGATTATGAAAAGAACACTGCCTCTACCCACCAAGAATCAGGAATTCATGTAATCTAATAAGACCCTGAACGAAACCGTCTCAGAACCCAACTTAAAATGACTAACGGCACTCCTATAAAATCTTACAATCCCCATTTTGACCCCATAAGTATTGAATTTTCAAAGACATTGAAATTCGTGTTCATTTATTTTAAAAACTTTTTAACAAAAAATTAAACCGACGAAATACGGAACTGAAAAGTGAAAAATAAAATAAACCTTCTCAGTCTCAGTAACTAAGCTCCTAAACTAATGTAAGTAACTAATTTTGAGTCGGCGCCAAACAAACAAGCAAATGAATTAGGTAAGGCGTAAAATGATGGCATCGAGTTGCGCGGTGACATTCTGATAATTTTTTTGAAGTAATTTAATGATGTTCGTTGATTGTTTGTTTGGCGCCGACTCAAAATTAGTTACTTACATTAGTTTAGGAGCTTAGTTACTGAAACTAAGAAGATTAATTTTATTTTTTAATTTTCAGTTCCGTATTTCGTCGGTTTAATTTTTTGTTAAAAAGTTTTTATTTTTCAATATTTCATGGCTAAAATATACCAATTACTAGCTACTTGTTTTTTTATTACTTCCAAAATACTTGCTTACCCACCTTACTTCAACTATTACCAGTTAAATAATATGATTATCTACTTTTCCTATTTGTTGTAATATAAATTATTTTTGTTGTTCTGGTTAGTTTATTTCATTACTTTGTATATCATTCCATCCTCTCATAGAATATAATGGTTTTGACGGATGTGGAACAGAAATAATGTCAGTAGCGATCTGTCATTGTCAACTACGTATGTGTGTGCCAATGTTCATAAGTGAAAAATCAATTATCCCCTATTTTTCCACCCGTAAGGGAATATGATTCCATTTGAAATCTGAATATAAGGTATACTATATCTATTAAAAAAAGAATCATCCAAATCGAAGAACCCAGTACAAAGTTATGCCTGATAGAATCGGTTAACAGACCAGAATTCAGAGGGTGAGTGATCAATATCTTTCATTTTGCTACCCTTAGGGGTTGATTTCATCTTTTAAATTCAAATGGGTCCACCATCGAAGTACACCCTATCCACTGAAAAACGAATTATCGGAATCGGACGCCTCAGTAAAAAGTTATGCGTGATCATACAAAAAAAATATACGGGTCGACTAGAGAACCTCCTCCTTTTTGGTTTCGTCGGTTAAAAATGAAAGCCCAAATAACCATTTCCATGACTCTTACTTCAAAATTAATTGTTCACTTTCACCCCCCTTCTCTCCCCTCGTTGGGAATACGCTGTCAAAATTTCAGCTCTGTAGGTTCAGTGGTTTGTTCAGGGCGTAGATCGTACGTCAGTGAATCAGTCAGGATTTTTATTATATTAGAATCCTGAATGGTCCCATTCTCTCAAGATTGCACAATGATGAATTATTTTCTACGCAGTTCCACAGAAAACCAGCAAGCATATTTTAAGGTGTCTCCAAGATGTCCTAGAGAGAAATTGAATTTAACATTGAATAATTCTCTACTCCAATTAACAACGAGATATGGTACGACAATTGATGCAAATTTTTTCAAGAAATTCCAAAAATTTGCAAAGCAGAGTTTATGTTTCTAAATTCAGTTATGATAAACCTTCAATTTTTCATTAGAATTTCAATAATAATTGAATTAATGTATTTGTTATGCTCGATGTTAAGTGAATGACTTTCTGTTGCCCACCATAATTTATATTATCAATATATACTACTAAATTCTGAAATGGTTTATTTGTTTTTAGTATAATCGTAATATCTGCCACATCAGTTACGTTTTACTTCAACCGCGTGTAAAGGTTACACTCACCATTTTTTTATTCAGGGTGATTCAAAAGTACTTTGACAAACTTCAGGAAGTGATTCCTCACAATATTCTAATATGAATTGTCCAAATAAATTTATGTCCGAAAACACTTCGTTCCCAAAATACACGATGTTGAAATTTTATTTTTATTTTCGGTTTTTTTTCAAATAAAGTTCGAAATATTTACCTTAATTAAACAAAAATTGGTATTGAGGGGTGTTTTGAGGTGTCGAATTCGAACCTGATGTTACTATTGCTCTTACTCGTAGGATGCGCCACCTACACGTCTTTTTCCTTTTTGAGAATTCATAACTTTTTTGAGCGTATGTCTAGCACATGTTTCAGTAAAAAAATCAATTTCCCTATCATATCTACGTAAAAAAGCTACCCTTTTTACAAATCGCGATAAGCAACCGTTCTCTAGATATTTGGACTTGAAAACTTCAAGTCCATTATTTGATAATCGATGCGTGTTGAAGTTATTATCATTATTTTGCATTTTTCACAAGAATGCCTAGGAAATGAATTTGACGTTTAAGTAAATAGTTTTGATTTTTTATAGGGGGCGCCACCTATTCTATTCATTTTTACTCGTTTGTAATAGTTATTTTTGTATCAAGGGTGCAAAATCTGTATTTGCAAGAAATATCAACATTTTATTTCAAGAAATTTTGAATATGTAGCATAAAATAAAATAAAAAAAACTGAATTGTACTCGAATAAATTGTTTGAAGTGTCCACCTTCAGCGACGATACAAGCATTCAGTCTTCTAGTCATTGAATCTCGTACCCGCTGAAAAATTATTGGTGTGTTTCTTATTGTTTCATAGGCGTCTACTATTCGATTTCTTAGATCTTCCCCGTTCGCCACTGGAGTTTTATAAACTACTGACTTCAAATGTCCCCAAAAATATAAATCTAGTGGGCTTAGATCTGGGGACCTTGGGGCCCACGCCTGGTTAGGTTCTTCTACACTCCTACCGATCCATCGATTTGGATAGACAGTGTTAAGGAATTCCCTGGCTACAACGCTAAAATGGGCCGGAGCCCCATCATGCATAAACCACATTCGGATACGAATTTCTAATGGTACATTCTGAAGTAGTCCCGGCAATTCATTTTATAAAAAGTCTTTGTAAGTTGCGCCATTCAGTCGGAACGGAAGAAAGAAAGGACCTATCAAGTAATTATCAATTATTGCCGCCCATACATTTACAGAAAATTGATACTGATAATGTCTTTCACTAACTGCGTGCGGATTTTCCAGAGCCCAAACATGGTTTTTATGAAAGTTTATGAAAGCATTTCGAGAGAAGTTTGCCTCGTCTGTGAAGAGTACATATCTTAAAAATTGAGGATTTCCAGCTAATTTTCTCAAAAACCACTGACAGATAGTAATGCGTTGGGAAAAGTCCCGTGGCAAACAAGCTTGTACCCATTGAATATGGTATGGATAAAATTGTTGATCGTGGATAATTCTCCAAACTGTGGACTGAGTAGAATTGAGAGCTTCAGCAATTATTCTTGTACTTGTTTCTGGATTCTCCTCGGGAGCGTTCAAAACAGCTTCTTCCAATTCTGGGGTTCGGACTGCTCGTGATCTTCCAATAATATCAGCTGCCCTCTTTAAGCTACCTGTTTCTGCCGAACGACGGTGGAGACTGGTAAATGTTGGAGCTGAAGGCAGTACTCGATTAGGAAATTGCTCCTGGTAAATACGTCTTGCTTCGCTCGCATTGCCATCCGCAAGGCCATAAACGAAATGCATATCGGCTAAATGAGCATTATTGTTTAAATAATACATTTTTTCAAAATTAGTGTTTTAAAACTTACAGAAACTTCAACAAAACAACAAAACGTTTAACTGCCAAATAAAATGTGATTACCAACACTACTTACTTAAACGTCAAATTCATTTCCTAAGCATTCTTGTGAAAAATGCAAAATAATGGTAATAACTTGAACACGCATTGATTATCAAATAATCGACTTGAAATTATAAAGTCCAAATATCTAGAAAACAGGGGTAACTTTCTTACGAAGTTATTATAGAGGAATTGATTTTCTCACTAAAAAGAAGGAGGAATTGATTCTCTCATAAAAGAAAATGACGTGTAGGTCGCGCCCCCTACGAGTGAGAGCAATAATAACATCGGGTTCGAATTCGACACCTCAAAAAACCTCTGAATACCAATTTTCGTTCAATAAAGGTCAGTATTTCGAAAGTTATCTAAAAAAACCTAAAATAAAAATAAAACTTGAACACCCTGTATCTTGGAAATGAAGCGTTTCCGGACATATATTCATGTGAACAATTTATATTAGAATATTGTGAGAAATCACCTCCTGAAGTTTGTCAAAGTACTTTTGAATCACCCTGTATATGACCTTGTGTATGATACCTGATAATAATCCCTGCCCCTTTCTCTGAAAATAATAAGAACTTCTCTATCGATTTTCGAATACCAATATCGTGGCAGAATGGTAGAACTGAATATATCACATCACATTTGATAAACAAAACTACTGACGAACCCTGATAAATGATAAGCCTGTATAGGAAACAAGTTTCCTTGACTCCCTGATTGGCAAATTAAATTTGTCGCTGGTGTGTGGAGCAACACATTCTGTGATCATTTCTTTATTGATTCAATAAGAGGTATTGAGAAAGATCAATGGAGCACCACCGAAGCCTCTGGGGTTGTTATTAAATTACACGACCCGGCCACTGCCATGTCGTTTCGCTGTTACATTGACTTTTGCTCCCTACAGAGTGGTTGATTCGCTCGATATCAAGGCTGCCGGATGGAATGATGCGGGAATATTCAAGAAAATAGAATTGGATTTCCGTTTAGCATAATTATAAATCTTGCTAAGATAGAAGATGAAAATGATCGAGTTAAATAATTCATATTATATTTGTTTGAAGCTTATTTTTTTGTGGAAGAACACTCATACTTGATACTTTTTTTGGGATTATAACCTTCCGCAATCTGAAAAGAAAATTAAATGGATCAGGGAAGACAGTTTTTGTTGGAACGTTAAGTGGCGGTAGTAAGAGTCGTTTCATGATTGAAACCAAATATGTCAGAGCTAAGTCAGTGTATTACTGATGCAGCGATATGATTATTAATAATTAGTAAATGTTTATTGAAATACTCCACAATGTTGAAAAAACGCACGGGTATGTTATCGACACAATGACAGAGGTGCTGTAGGCAAACTAAAATCACCGCAACCACGCAGACAATACAAACACAAACATAAATCACAATTCAAAATGTTATGTTGAAAGAACACTATTTTGAAGGTGTTTCAAAGTTAGATTATCATGGGAGGCAGTGCCAGTGAAACAAGTTTGACACCAAGTGTTATAGAGGCGGCAAATAACGCTTCATTACATTTTGTGCCTGAAGATCTTAAGGAAAATACACAATTGCTCATATCTTATTCATGGGATAGTGCAAAGAACATAAAACTAGATTTCGTTCAGAAAATGTTCTGAGGGTTTACTTTGGAAATATATCAAAAAAATTTGAATCTTTAACTTTTTGGTCGCTGTATAATAGTATGTTGGAATAGTATCAATAATGGCGTAGGTATGAGTGAATACTCAAAATTGAAAACATTTCTGAAACGGAAATCAGATGGATACAAAGCAGAAACTAAAAGTTCTCAAAACGAAGGAGATCAATAAATTTATCAGAGAAGCCACAGACAACGTCTTTCTCCTAGCAAAAAGTTTTACAATAACATTATATTAACTTGATTACTATCGTTTCGGACCCATCGTCTTGATGTTTTTAAGTGGTAAGTAGCACCTAAACTTGTCAGTATTCACCTGAAGACGATTGCAGATACAAGCATTCGAAACGTCGTGAAAACCTTTTAAATACATTAAGACGATGGACGTCCGAAACGATAGTAATCAAGTTACCACATGGTCTACAACCTTCAAACAAATTATATTAACTAATGCAAAAATGCTAAAATATCTAAAAACTTGGCAAGTGGCAAATTATTCAAGGCTTCCATGAATTTTTTTACTGCAGATTGTACTTATCATGGCAATTATAGGTACTTGCAGAAGAGATAAGATGTACAAAATGAAAATCCACGATTTTGAAAATTCCGAACACTAAAACGAAAACTTCTATAAAATTTACTTTAACTGAAGGGAGTGTGACCAAGTGATGTCAATGATGCTTATTTTTTCTCAAATTATCACAAAAATTAGGAATCAATAAATAAAAAAATATGGAAAATCAAATTGCTCCATATTTAAAACTTTAAAATCCTGAGTTAATACCGGCCACTATTTTTGCCGATCTTTGGCTACAATCATAAGGGATATACTCTGTCCTTTTTTCACTGGCAGCACGACTACGTGGTCTCAGGTATAAAATGAACATAAACCATTTCTTAACAAAATTCAATGGATTTACTCAAGAGCAAGTTATGAGAATATAGTTGGATACCTACAAAATGAATATATTATAATACTAATACCTATTCCCCTCACCACTTGTTATTATGAACAAATTGAGGTAAATATTTGAGCACAATTACTATAGTAAATGGTCAGGTCGAAATAAAATATTTAGATGGAAATTCCTGGAATACACTTTAACTATACATTCGTTACTAAGAATCGGACATTATTACAAAATGAGGGTTCTTAGTTGATATCTCATAATAATAATTTGCTCACTTCTTAGGCAAAACCAATACAATTCGAAATTGTTATTATGAAGGATAATGAATGCAAAGTGGATGTACCTGCCCCATTGGAGGATCATAAGTTATCAATATTAAAAACAAATAAATGAAGGAATTCTGGGTTTCCCCCGTCGGCTAGTTTCTACAAAATACAATAGAATACTGTTTTTCTGTGGAGGGGAGTCCGTGACGAGCTATTGCTTATTCTTAATACGTTTGTGATCTTTGAGTTCGCCAGATAGTGTCTACATGTATAATGTCTAATACGACGGAAGTGAGTGAAAGAACAATTTACAGGTTTTTAAATGAGAAGAAAAGTGGAGACATTAGTGCACCGAAACAAAATTCAGGAAGGAAGTCACTTTCAATCGATGACTTTGATAGGGCCGCCATCCGAAGGAAAGTCTTTTTATATAAATAGAGAGATATCAACAATAGACAAAGTTCTACAGTCAATTCAGGTTGACGACGATTTACCACAAGTAGGCAAAACCAAATTATGGAAACTTTTACGCGAGATAGGCTTTTCCTGGGAAAAGCAGAATAGAAAGTCCCTCCTTATAGATAAGGACGAAATTGTGCGTTAGAGAAAAAATTATTTAAGGACGATCAGGAAGTATCGATCTGAAGGAAGGGTAATTCATTATTTGGACGAAACATGGCTCAACGAAGGACATACTGTGCAGAATACATGGGTCGACACTAACATAAAAACTTCCCCCCAAGCAGTCATGGAAGGATAATTCACTGCGTTACCTGCACCTATCGGAAAAGGTCGTAGGTTAATTATCACCCATATTGGAATTGAGCATGGTGTTGTTGATGGTGCTTTGCTGCAATTCATCTCAAAATCAACGAAAGATTATCACGAGGAGATGAGTGCGGATCTGTTTGAGGACTACTTTTCACAAATGATAGAGCTGTTGCCTGGGAATGCCGTTATTATCATGGACAATGCTAGCTACCATTCTAGGCTTAAGGAATCGTTGCCAACATCAAAATGGAAGGAAAAACTATATTTGATTGGTTACAGCAGAAGGATCTCCCACATGATAAAAGCATGGTAAAAAAAGAATTTTCATCCATTGCGAGGCAACACATGGCAAACTTCAAACAGTGCATAGTTGACGAAATGGCTAAAGAAGTAAGACGGTTGTATTACGATTACCTCCATACCATTGTGAGCTCAATCCTATCAAGCTCATATGGGCTCAAGTGAAAGGAGACGTTGCTAGGAACAACACTACTTTTAAATTGGATGATGTACGTCAGCTTCTCCTAGCATCGTTCTCAAAAGTGACAATTGGAAAAATGCTGTGAATCATGTGGGATCTTGATAATTTAATTGACCAAACTGTGAAATCTCTGGTGATTTTAATATGACCCGAAGATTCATCTGATTCGTATATACCGATGATGACTATGAAATGGAAATTTAGGTAAGTAACTTACATTTATTACCATCACTACTTGCAACTGAAACATTTCAGGTGAGCTGCCGCAGGCGCGCACAGGACGCAGTTATAATAGTTTGACAAGTGTAACATTGATACATCCAATAATCGATGAATTGTCAATTATCACTCTGAATTCGATATTGTTATAAATATGTATTGTTTCTTGGAAAGTTTTATAAATAAATAAATTAATATAAAAACATGGTTTACTGAACGCACGTCACTGATCAGTACTTTTACCATCGATGCTTTGTAATAATTTCATCGTTCTATTGTTATTAGAGATGAAACCTATGAAAACCTGTTTGTTACTATTAAATTTATTTGACCCAACGGTAAACAACTTTTCGCAGATTCGCCTTCATAATGAGGGTGTCTAGCTGCCAGTAAAAAAAGGACAGAGTTTAGTGACGGAGACATAACGACATTGGAACGGCATGGTAGCTGGTGCTCTACGACAGTAGCTAAAAGTTTAATCAAGTCCATAACTAATCGAGAAAACGTAACCAATTGAATTTTGGGGCCGATCAATAAGTTGTCAGATCTTCCATCGACATCAAATATAATAATTGTAAATAATGCCAAATTACCCCTTGAAAATGTGTTTTTGTTTTCCAAAAGTTTTTTTTTTCGATTGTACCAATGTTACATTGAATATTGGTAATAACAAATAAGAACCTGCTTTTTTGTAATAATTTCAGTATCAAATTTACCAGGTGTGTTAATTTTTTAAAATAATTGATAAAAGTACATTTTTCATTGGACATGTAGTTTTTTGCATACATTGTATATTCTAACAGTCGTAGAATAAGTATAGTATAAAACTAGCAAAGAATGACCATTTCCTACCCGTTCGATTTACCGCACGTGATACAAACGTTCATACTCGTAGGAAATGTATGTCATTCCATGTGTTGTGTATGTGGGTTGATTACCACAATCTAATTAATTTGATAGTTTTTTTGAATAAAATTCAAAGTAACGAAAATGAGAACTTTAATGTGTCTCTTGCGAAATACGTTTCAGAACTGAGTAACAAAACTCAACAAGAATAGCAGAAAGGCAAACACTTTCTCTTGCCAGATGGTAAAAAGGTTATCCTCCAGTAGGTACTAAGACGACCCTTATGGGTTGTGGATAATAAACAGATGAGACTCTGGAAGTATACATTGCTGGGAAGAAATTCACTAATATTTTTTAAGAAAAAGTCATTTTTTACAGAACACCATGCTTGTTATAAAATATACTATTTCTATTGAATCCAACAATTGTGCTTTCAGAAGGTCATTTTCAAATGGAATATTTCAGTTTATTAACCATGCTCCTGCTTCCTACCACAAGGTTGCTCTGTACCTACCTAATTTAAAAAACTATAACTGCTGGAATAAACTGGGAGCATCTGAGCAAATTGAGTCAAATCCATTAAAAATTGTTTTTAGACGAATATTCCTTGTTGGCCTTTGTTATCACGAAATCATTAATAGTAGGAGCTATTAACAAGAATGTGTGAAGTTCTAGTATTTTCTATTTGCCAAACTATGAATAGTAAAGAAGTTCTCAACATTTTAATCTTCAGAAAACTTGATCAATAAAGGAAACGTAAGCTCCATAACTCCAAACTAATCCAATTGCAAAACCCTACGCTCATTAAACTGAAAACGTTGCACATAAAAAGAAAGGCAGACAACCTCCATTAGCAAATTACAATCTATCTATCGTTTGATTTACAGCGATGTACTTTTCGAAAGAGCTTATTAGATTATATGACCAACTTTTTCCCTCGAGCCAGCGCTGAATCAGATAGAATGGTATATGGCGAGCCGCTAACTACCTTTCCAATTTGTTTGTTTTTGTACTTTTTATCATCCGATTCGCGTTTCGCAACCCTTAAACGACCACAATAATTCATAATTTTATTTTTGAAAAATCCTCGCTGAGAGCCGAACGCTAATTGCTGGGAAAATAATTTCGAAAATTGAATGAGTTTCTCCAGTTGATTATTGGAATGGGATTGCCTGCAAAATAACACAACTGATTTGCTGTATATGGACATATCATATTGAACCTTTCTGTATGAATGTTTTCAAGCCAATGTGTTATCATTAATAAAAGTTTGGTATTGGCTGAAAAATCTATTCGACATCAAAGCAATATTTGTAATATTGGATGAAAATCAATACAGGTTTATTCTGATAAATCAGTATAATATGGGTGAGAATATATCTATATCTGTAGAATCATCAAAACAGAATGGACAAATGAGAAAAGTATTAACCTTCAAAAGTAGACACGATTGAGGATGGAGAATTCTTCATGTATTTTGGTTTTGTTTAGAATTGAAACTTTCTATGGGAAGATGGGATAGTTGACCAACCCAAGTAGCATTTTTAGTGAGCACGCGCCATCTAAATACTCTTTATTTGAAAAAATATTTTAGTTTTGGAAATAACTCGCCTCTGAAATTATGTATTTAAATCTCTCAAACATACTATTTTATCAATCTTGGTTACTTGAAACTAATACTTACGTAATAAATTACTACTTTTGATGCAGCACTGAAGACAAATGAATCTATATTGAAGGTTCCGTTCATTTCTCTGATAATGGCGACCCAGCATATTCCTGTAAATATGGCGGCTTTTGGAGAATAAAACATTGAAGTGCCAGTCACTGAAAATATACCTAAAGTTTTCCTCATCATAAAGTGGCCAGTGGAACTAAATCATTAACTTTTCCACAACTAGAAAGTGGCGCCCACGTCGCAGGCCCATGACTCACCACTTTTTAGTTTAGTTTAGTTTTATCCTAAAAAATTACAATAGCCTTGAAAGTGGCGAGACGTCGCGGCTATTACAACATGCCACTCCAAAGTTATAACTTCGAAATTGCGGGTTCATGTCCTTTAATTGTTAAATAGGACATGTAGCAAGTATGGTGAATTAATGAAGCTTCAAATAACAATTATCAATTAACAATCATCAATAAACAAGTGATAGAAATGATGGCATTTATGCAAACTGAATTAACAGTATAGGTATGAATATTAAGCAGGCGTACAAGTCAGAAATCCGATCTATTTAAATTAACCTTTTTATACATAATGAACAAAAATTGTCTTTTGAAAACGCACAACCCTTTTCATTTCAAATAAATATCATTCACGTTTCATGTAACAGGTTTAAAACGAACTTTTTGTGAGCCACAAAAAAATAATTTGAGAAAAATTAGATTAGTTTTCGTCATGGCACGGACCAATCCACGGTCACAAAATCAAGAAAAATTGTCTATTGAAAACGCATAACCATTTGATTTTGAATGAATATCATTCACGTTTCACGAAACAGGTAAAACAAACTTTTTGTGAGCCACAATAAAATAATTTGAGAAAGGTTGGGTTAGCTTTCGTCATCGCGGGGACCAATCCACGACCACTTGATGGTGAATTTGAAAGGTAATTGTAACTTTGTAGTGAATTTCATTAAATGCGAACTGTTGCAATCACTTATGGACATAGCAAGATCGTGGCAACCATCACCACATGTCACAATCAAGTGCCTGCAACATTGAAGATTCGATGGCAGTTACTCAAACGTCACCAGAACTATCATACTCTATTGAAAGTGATTGTGACTTCTGAGTGATATTTAAGTGGTACAGGATGGTAACCGCAACGGCTATTTTCCACTTCAAGGTGATTCTTATTCCTGGCTATAATGTTTCAGACACCTCAATGAACACTAACAAATCATAGAACTGTGGAGTGGCTTCCATAGATGGGAATTACGTGACTACAGCCATGCAAATATAGTTATTCTTACTATATAATAGTGGATTCAGTGGTGAATACGTAATAACCACCGATGATGCAGCTTGGGAAGATGCGCAATTTTTTTTTCATCTTATATTTCACAAGTAGTTATTTATTGACGAAGAGTGATCATGAAATGAACACCACTGGATTTACGAGATGCTGGAAAACACGACAAACTATTTTCGATAAAATGAAACAAATGTAGGTATGGAAATATTTACATCTACAAACTGGTATACCGGAAAAAGTACCAAAAATACTGGATCCATTAAATTTTTCAGTTATATTTCCGTGAATCGATCAAAGAGAAGAACTGTGTTTTTTCGGTTCGATTCAACTACAGAAATCAATGAAGGACACACCAGTGTAATTATCCGATTAATGGACTCCCGCGATTTGAGACATGCCGTTGGTCAATTTTTATGAATTTTTACCTCCTGAACACGAATCCGAAGTCAAAACGCGGCGGTCACAAATACTTTCTGAGATCCGGACCTTCAGAAGTCAAAATAATGTAATTAATCAGCTCTATTTTCGGCCACATTCGTCTTTCTTTTAACCAAAACATCACACACACACCCTTAATCGCGTGTTTTGAGCACATTTTTGTGATGATAACTGCCTGACCAATAAAATCAACCTTCACAACGTGAGTAAATCTTCTGATTCCATCTCATGATTATTCCCGTCAAAAACTTCATACACGACAGGCAGCTACTTTCTAATAGATCCTTTTTCCTTTTTCACAATGTAAAAACGTCCTCCGTTTTGGTGATACGTGAAATTTCCCAAAACTTCATATTTACCATTACTCATAACACATTTACTGAAATATCTACTCTAATTGAAACCTAATTCAGTGTACTTGCATCTAGCGACTGACTGTCATTATTGTACCCAAATAATAAGGTAAAAAACGAGAAAAATCATCGCTTCCAAAGTGCCCGCGAGCGAAGCGAAGCATAATTTTGAAAAGTTGATTGGCTGGTCATCAACTTGGATAGTAAGGTTAGCAAAGTTAGGTTAGGTTGTGTTCCCTTCTTCTACATTCTACATATATACCTATTCTCATTTCTAGAAGCACACCGAAACTTGCAAAAACGCACATGAAAAATTGTAGATAGAATATATTTAAAAATTGTGGAGTCTCTTTTAATCATAACATATTGACTTCAAGAAATTTAATTGTCCTTTCGGTAGTGTGGGAGTCCATAAGTCATGGAGTCTGTGCTCTTACACCTCAGATTTACACACTCAAAACTCCACCTCGTAGGCTTGTCTAGCCATAGCATCCAATGACACTTGTTTGTACCCAAGCCCGGTAGTCAGAACAGAGAAAAATAAAACAGTTGGTTGAGTTCAGGGAAATGGCCGAACGAAAACAACTGTGGAAGAATATAAAATCATTGGGGAAAGTGAACTATTACCAGATGGTCCTAGAACAAGGGGCGGTGTGAAGTTTCAAAGTTGAAGTTACTTCGAACGTGAAGCTCAGGAAATAACCGAGTAGAACGTGGAAAGTATATGTTTCAGAGTAAGAAGGGTTTAAATCGAAAGGAAAAACGTATTGCCTCAACCTAGAAAAATAACTCCCGTCAACCCAAAAGTACAGGTCTATATATTGTTCCTTAAAGTGAAGTTATAGAATTAATTTTGGTATTCTCAGAATATTATTGTGGTAATACCGATTTACCAGCAGTGTAAATATTAGTATTGATTTTTGGTAATATAAAGATATTATTGTGCTAATACCGATTCACGAGCAGTATAAATATTTATAGTGGTATTATACATGGGTAAAGTTGCCAAACCAAGAACCTTGTTGTGTAAAAAAATAGCTATGAAACATTGTCATAACCAAGTTTGAATTTACCAGTTAATTTAATATTTTGTACACTCTGTATTCACTATGGGAAATACCTTCCCGGCATATCAATTAAAGACTCTGTCTCTGTCTGTCTGCTAGTGTGGGCATGAATGCAACCGGTGTCTAGTGTTAAACATTGTAATTAAAACCTACAGTCTTTTTAAGAATTCCAAAAAGTGTCAAAATACCAGACCCCTGGACGTACTGTACCTCCATGTGTTGCTACCTTAGATTATAGAACAAAATTAGGTCATTGGTTGCTACCCTAGTCGTGGAGCAAACCACTACAAAATCTGGCGCCCGAGATTCAAAGTTGAGATAGAAACATATTTCCTGTGTAGTACTTTGGCGTCCTAAGTAACGTACCCTTCTAGGGACCGTTTCAGCCGTAGAATTTCCTACCCTAGAAAAACGCGTTACAAAGAACGTTTCTTTAGGTCAGTTATGTTACAGTTGAATTGGTTTGTTTTGAAGTTTGATTTTGAAGTTGAGCTGAATTTTGCATAAATCAATTTTCTTATTAATTTTCTGTTTGTGTAAGTTGCAATAATTGCTTATGGAAACTAAACAATATATCGTTGCCTTTTAAATACTAGAAAGCTGACAAACTGACATTAGGGTAACAACGAGCAAAGCCACCTAGTCAAATAATAACATTTCTTACAGTAAACTGTTGGTGAAAAATCATTTCGCTCTTGAAAATAAACCAGGGCACCTAAGGACATGAACCAAAAAACAAAATGTAGAAAAGGAATGGTTCTTAACAACAATTGGTATTTTGGAAGAATTTGGCTACGAAATTATTCCACAGTATTTTAAAATTAGGGTTATACAACAACTTTTTATTTAACCCTGTATAATGAATAATACAACAAAAGACTGATGCAAGTTGGAATTAGTAATTTCTTCTACAGTTTGCTAAAAAAGTATGAAAATCAAACTAAAAATAATAAGACTGCAAATATTCAACAATTTCAATTTTACTTCATCGTTCTCAGAAATAAATCAAAACATGAATCAATCCCATATCACAACATACTGAATAATCAATTAACCCAACGAACATCGGCTCTCTGCGGAACAGCTATATAGAATGTATTTCCAACTTTCATGTCCTTTCTGCTGTGAAGTTCTTATCGGAGCAACCCCTCTAATTGAATTTGATAAAGTGAAGAGCAAGTTAGCAGCAAGTTCGTAATATATTTAGAAGATTTATCATGATATCAACAATGGAAGGTGATCGGGGAGTTCATCCATCAACGAAGGCCTTTGTTGGCGATAGTATAGGTGTTGGTTACGTCACTTCCTCTTGTTATCAATCTGATTGATGGAACGGAACCTATCGATCTTGGGCCTTCGAGTTGCTCTTGCTTGTTGTTGATATCGATATCGAGTTCTCTCCAAATTACAGAGAAGTTGGAAACTTATGAAATCTGAGAGTATAAGTGGTCCGTCTAACAATGGGAACAAAAAAAACTATACAAGTTCGCTGATGAAGTGGAAGAAAAACTATACCAATCTTCCGAATTCGGTAATAATGCTTAATCATAGAATGTAGGATATTTTTAACTACTGGGATTTTATAATGTTCAAAAGGACTCGTAGAAAAATAGATTTTCCAAGTTAAGAACGAAAAAATTATAAAACTGCATCTACTGAATCCTTCATGATCATAATATGGTAAGGAATAAGTCAGATAACAGTATAATCACACTAGATTTACAAGAAAAATAATAGTTTAAAAACTAAAGAACACGCTTTAATAGAAAACTAAACTAAAAAGTTGAAAATAATTTTAAATGAGTTTGAAATAAGAATACAGTGCGTGGGGTGTTTGATGTCAATTGTTGTTGATATTTCATGGACAGATATTGGTAAAATTAGAATCATTATGAAAATATCTTAAAAAGCACATCACGCTTTTTTACGATGGAATAAATTTGTTGTTAATCACTGTATTCTTATTTAAAACTCATTTAAAATTATTTTCAACTTTTTAGTTTAGTTTTCTATTGAAGCGTGTTCTTTAGTTTTCAAGCTATTATTTATTTTCAACTTTTTAGTTTTGTTCTCTATTGAAGCGTGTTTTTTAGTTTTTCAAACTATTATTATTAATATTATTTAATTTTTGTAACTATTATTCTTCAATTTTGAATAGAATCGGACCATAATCACAAAACTCTTGACAGAATAATCATAATCTCGGACCCCAAAAACCCCCACATACCAACTTCAAATAGAATTGGACCATAATCACAAAACTCGTCCGCCATTTTGGAGCCGCCATCTAGAATTTTTCAATTTTCACAAAAGAATCATAATATTGGACCCCAAAAACCCCCACATACCAATTTTGAATAGAATCTGACCATAATCACAAAACTCGTCTACCATTTTGGATCCGAAACAAATATTTTTATTGTTTTGACAGAAGAATCATAATTTCTACTACGAAAACCCAAATTTTAAAAGTTTTTTTTCTCAAACAAATTTTTTAATGCATTGTCACCGGAACTATGTACGCCTGCCAAATTTCAAATCTTTCGTACGTCTGGAAGTGGGTCAAAATCGCGCCCAAAGGAGTCGGTTACAAACATACGGTTACAAACATACAAGTGAAGCTAATATAAAGCGTGTAAAAAATATACCAATTCCACCATAGTAGAAATAAAAATTTAATATTAAAATATCATCAGTACTCTAAATCATAAAGCATTTGCGTTTCAGTTTGAAAGTATCAACCATAGAGATTTCTTATATTGTCTGAAAGGTGATTGGTAAATTTTACTCCTACGTAAGTCTAATTAAGATGTAATAAAAACGTGAATCATAGGGTTGATGGAGAAAAAGATAGTCGATTTAGGATAACGTGCAGAAAATGTTTATTCGACGGTAAACACTTTCACAAGTTATGAATTAATTTTGAAAAACCGGAATTATTTTTCAAGATAATTTGAAAACTGAAATAGATTCATACAGAGGAGAAACTTTCAATTAAGAGTTATGTACCTAATGTGTAATTTGATGTTGAAAGTAAAGCTTCCCTTCGCAAGTGCAATGGTTCTGGCGATAGCATAACATGTTTAGTATTAATCATGATCTTGTTTCAAATTATGGCCTTGATGAGGGCCCACCAAAGAATATGAACCTACCAAGAAATATTTGTTAATAATTTTTTCTATTATCGAGTATTTTTTTTATGTCATTGTTGAGAATCATGCAATTGTTTGAATAATGGTACTAAAACTATATCATTGCGTGAAAAACTTCTTAGATTCATACTCGATGAGATTATAATACTACGATCTCTAATATTGGTGTTATCCATTAATTATAAATAATTTGAAATAACAAAAAAAAACTATATTTTTGTTTTTTCAGTCTTCAAAATTGATCTAGAAAAATTCTTTCTTCAAAAAAAATGCATAAGAAAAAAATTGTAAATAATTTTTTGAACTATTTTTTCAAAATAGATTGTTGCATATTTTTTTTGTATTTTATCAGTTTGTTGGAAAAAACAAAACCAGCTATATACCCAAAAAAAAAAAGGTTTTTTAAAATATTTTAATGACGATTGTTTATAGCAGATTGTTTATCGAATAAAATACAGAAAAAAATTTATTGGAAAATATATAAGTAATCAATTAGTTTATAGATATTTTTTAAACAAATAATTATTCACAGATTTTTTTCTATTGTATTTTTTTCTCGGAGAATAAATTCTTTTTGCAAAAAATCTTACTATATTTCTTTTCAATTTGTATTCAGTTTTTCATAACTAATGGAATTTACAATTTTAAAAATATGATATTTTTATCTGATTCTGAGATGTTCGCCAGAAAGCGACATAATTCCAGTACCATTTTTAAACAATTACACAACTCTCATAAAAAAAGTTTTTGAATCAATAATATCCTCGATAATAGATAAATTGATGGGAATATTATTGGAGGATCATATTCCATGAAATATTTGATAAAGAAAACACCTAACTGGAAAATCAAATTTATATTTTCTATATAAAAATAGGTTTCATATCATACTGTCGGCATCGCGGCAGTACAGAAGCGTCGCGCTCGCCACACAGCTCCATTTTCAACGTCAAATTATACGTATTAAATAATTGGGATATAGTTCCGGTAAATATTTTTTGGGAAACTTCTTTCTCTCTAAGAATCTTCCTCCAGACTTACAGTATCTATTTTAGTCTTCAAATGATCTGCAAAAATTTGAACCATTTTTTGAAATATTTGTTAATAATTTTTGAAATGGTTTACTTGCGAATATTATTTTTTTACACATTTGGAGCTTGTGATATGAAGAATGGCAAGAATTGTAAAACATAGTTCCTAAACATATTTTGGAGAAAGCCGTTTTGAATCCCGTGAGAGGCACGGAAAAGAATATCATCATAGTGACGGAAACTGATACTGCAACTTCGATTCGGTGGTTATTACGTAATAACCACTAGACAGTAAGAATAATCAAAATTTTAAATTTGCATGTTGTAGTCAGGAAATCCCCATACTATATATATGGTAGCCACTACACAGTTCTATAACTTGTTAGTGTCAATTGAGCTATCTGAAACAAGGCCACTTAGCAGAATCACAAAGATTTCAAAACTCGAAAGTGGAAAATAACCGTTGCGGTAATCATACTGTACCTCTTCAATATCACTAAGAAGTCACAATCAATTCCAATAGAGTATGATAGTTTCGGTGACGTTTTAGTAACTTCCATCAAACCTTCAATGTGGCAGACACTAGATTTTGATATGTGGTGATGGTTGCCACGTTCTCTTTATCTCCATAAGTGACTGCCACAGTTTGCATTCAATAGAGTCAATACAAAGTTGCAATTTACTTCCTTTAAAATTCCCCATTAACTGACCGTGGATTGGTCCGCGCGATGACGAAAGGTAACCTAACTCTTCTCGAATTATTTTTTAAGGCTTACAAGAAGTTTGATTTACCTGTTGAATGATATTTATTCAAAATGATATGGATTATGCGTTTTCAATAAACAATTTTCTTTGATTTTGAAGTGACCGTGGATTGGTCCGCGCGATGACGAAAATTCACGGGCGGAGGCCAACTCAGCGGTGCAATACCCTCAGGTTAAATGGGACGTATGAACTAGGCGGTTGGATTTAACAACGAACAGCCAACTCAGCGCTAGGCATAGTTGCTGATAAAAACTTTTTAACAAAAAATTAAACCGACGAAAAAATCAACTGAAAAGCAAAAAATAAAATAAACTTTTCAGTCTAAATGGTAAGTGAGCTCCTAAACTAATGTAAGTAACTGATTTTGAGTCGGCGCCAAACAAACAATTATCGAAGATCATTATCTATGGAAAAAGTCATCAAAACGCAGCCGTGCATCTCGCTGCCATCATTTTACACTTCACCTAATTCAATTGCTAGTTTGTTTGGCGCCGACTCAAAATCAGTTACTAACATTAGTTTAGGAGCTCAATTATCATTCAGACTAAGAGGGTTTATTTTATTTTTGCTTTTCAGTTGATTTTTTCGTCGGTTTAATTTTTTGTTAAAAAGTTTTTATTTTTTACTTTTCAGTTCCGTATTTCTTCGGTTTAATTTTTTGTTAAAAAGCTTTTATTTTTCAATTTTTTGTGGCTAAAATCTACCAATTACTACCTACTTGTTTTTTGATAACTTCCAAAATACTTACTTACCCACCTTAGTCCAACTATTACCAGTTAAATAATATGATTATCTACTTTTACTATTTGTTGTAATATAAATTATTTTCGTTGTTCTGGTTAGTTTATTTCATTACTTTGTATATCATTCCATCCTCTCATAAAATATACTGATTTTGACGGAACAATAATAATGTCAGTAGCGATCTGTCATTGTCAACTACGTATGTGTGTGCCAATGTTCACTAGTGAAAAATCAATTATTCCCTATTTTTCTACCCGTAAGGGTGGCTAATTCCTTTCGAAATCCAGATATAAGGTATACCCTATCTATTGAAGGAAGAATCATCCAAATCGAAGAACCCAGTACAAAGTTATGCCTGATAGAATCGGTTAACGGACCAGAATTCAGAGGGTGAGTGATCAATATCCTCCATTTCGCTACCCTTAGGGGTGGATTTCATATTTTAAATTCAAATTGGACCAAATTCGAAGTACACCCTATCCACTGAAGAAAGAATTATCGGAATCGGACGCCTCAACGAAAAGTTATGCGTGATCATAAATAAAAAAATATGATGGAAAAATAAACGGGTCGAATAGAGAATATACGGGTCGAATAGAGAACCTCCTCCTTTTTGGTTTCGTCGGTTAAAAAACCATAGTAATCCTAATCGCTTAATATAAATTAATGATTAGGAACAGTGTTTCTAACATTTTCGTATAATAATTTGCCACAGAAATGAATTTACGGTGTGATGCCATTCTTTTTGCTAATGAATTATACAAGCATACATACAAAAAGAGTTTATTTAAGTATATAAACAAAATAAAAATACCTACTCGTATAGCATTTTGAGCAGTATTTGACATAAAAAACTACTCACAATTATTTTCTATCCTGTTTAAAATTGAAGGAAAAACTGAATTTATTCAGTTGGATAACATCGCCGTGAAATACATTTGACATAATCATACTCCCTTATTTCTAACCTTTCCAGTCGTGCAATTTGATGTAATACAAGTTGTTCTGCTCCTTTCACTTTTTTTGTTTTTTCAATGAACGGAGTTTGAATGCTTTGAATTTATATATATATATATATATATATATATAATTGTTTGATTTCTTGAAAGATTATTTGTGAACATATTTATATTTGGGTGCGTTTAACAAAATTTAGCAAAATGAGCGTTAAATGACACTCACCTGCATTTGTGGTACCATTCAGATCACTAGATTTTGAGGCCCACAATTCAGGAGAAAAAGTTGAATATTCTGCTATATAACTATCTACCAGATAGTCAGTAAGATTGAAGAAAATGCATTTGTATTGGGAATGCCCGCCATAAAATTGTTAACAAAACAGTCACTAACGTTTTCTGGAGAAAGATATGGTAACCCAAAAATGTGATGGAGCCATTTTCCATGTTCCTGAGAATGCTTATAGGTATTGACTAATCCCAAGTTTTGTTTTTTCTGTACCAACTTTGGGTTAGATGAAACCATCATCCAAAAATTTGAGCACTAGGCCAAAGTGACATTACAGCAGTATGTTTGGCGATTTCGAAGTCAAGAATTATCCGGGACGGTCTTTAATCACCAACAACTAGTTAAGTGATAAGCCGCTGCCCAGTTGGCCTGTCTGAAGGGGTTGCTCCGAAATCTACATGTTTTCTTTACCGCTGAATTGGCCGGTTGACCTTTATTACCCACGGGGTTCAGCGCTCAGTTGTCTTGGACCCCGAAAACTAACCTAACTTTCCTCAAATTATTTTACAGAAAGTTCGTTTTACCTGTTACATAAAACGTGGATGATATTCATTCAAAATGAAATGAGTTATGGGTTTTCAATAGACAATTAATCTTGAATTTGTATAAAAATGTTTATTTAAATGGATTGGATCTCTGACTTGTGCGCCTGCTTGGTATACCTTGATTTTTAATTCAGTTTGTATAAATGCCATTAATTTCATTTCTTGTTAATTTGAAATTGATACTTGATAATTGTTAACTAGAGATGCATATTTCCAGCATACTTGCTACATGTCGTTTTTTAACAATTGATGGACATTTTCACCCCTCAATTTCGTGTAAGATAGATAAATAGAATGAGAGTATGTGGGCGGACAGAACCATTAGCATGTAGGACTCTCTATCGGGCTCGTTATGCACCCACTGCTGCTGGGAATCGGTTCAGCTTTGAAGGTACCCTATTTCGCGAGCGAAGGAGGCCAGACTTCTAACCGATACCGTTCTCACACTCTCCGGGTTCAGAACGATGCTCCCGAGGTGCGCTTTCCGTATTGCTGCCACTGCTGGGCATTCCGTGAGGATGTGGGTGGCGTCTTCTCATCCTACAAGCACCACCTGCATTCAGTATCATCCGCGATACCCATAATGTTGAGGTGCTTGTTCAGATGGCAGAGCCCTACCCTTATTCTAATTTCCTTTCTGCTCAGTGTGAGCAGAGTCTTGGCCCTCCTAGTTGAGGGGCCTTCGATGAGGGGTTTCGATTGTCTCATGCCAGGGGCCACTTTCCGTGCCTCCTGGAGTTTAACTTCCAGGATTTCCCTCATGGTTGAGACTCTCCATGATCTAGAAACTCCCATTATTGGTTCTGGTCCAATCGTTGAGCTTTTTGCACCTTGTCTGGCCAAATGGTCGGCCCATTCGTTTCCGGGCACCCTAGTATGACCTCATGGCGGGGATCCTACAGTAGCTTTACCTTACTGGCAATGGAAAGCCTTTGCAAATCGTCAATACATTCCGACACCAGCAGCGAACTGACTCTGTACGACGTGAGGGACTTGATCGCTGCTTGGCTGTCCGCATATCGTGATTTGCTAGCCGTGGTAGCCCTTTTTTCTCTTACACAGGCGAGTATGGCAAGAACTTCTGCCTGAAATACTGGAACAAAATTTCCCAGGGCATAGTAGAGTTCAGCTTTTGGAGATTGCCCGTATACCCCGGTGCTGGCTGATTCACCCATCTTGGAGCCTTCTGTGTACCAGATGATCCCATTGGTGGGGATCAGTAGATGCCCTATCTGCTCCCACTCCTTCCTTCTGGGAATGACTGACAGCGGATTTTTGGTGAATCGTATGACAGGTGATGAATTGTCGAATGATATCTCCAGGAGTGGACAATCCTCCACTGTTCGATTCCATAATCGAGGATGACCATACATTTTCTTCCTTCGCCATTGGTTTGAGCTTCTCAAGCGAGCAATGGCTTCGCGATCCTCGTGTTCAAGTCAAGTCAAGTCGTGTGTCGTGTGTCAAGTCGTGTAGATCCAGTATAGAATCTTGGGGCTGAGCCCCCACGTACTGCCAAATGCCCTTCTACATGCCCAGAACGCGGCTGTGGCTTTCCAAACTTTGTATTAATTATGCTCGTTCCAGTTGAGCTTGTAGTCAAGGATGACTCCAAGGTACTTGACTGAGCTTTTGTATTGCAGGGACTCCCCATTGAGTTGGACGTTTCGGAGGTCCCCTGGTTTGCGTTTCCTAGTGAAAAGAACCAGCTCCGCCTTTTCAGGATTCACACTCAGCCCTACCAAACGGCACCATCTATCCACCCCGTTGAGGGCTCTTTATATAGGGCCCCTCACGAGGCCGGACGACCAGGATGACAATGTCGTTCGCGTAGGCCTGAGTGTAGTAACCCAGTTATTGTATCTTACTAGGAGGCCATCCACCACGAGGCACTACAGCAGAGGGGACAAGACTCCTCCCTGTGGACAACCCCTCGTGGGTACGACCTGGCTAGAGCTACTTCTGATGGTTGCTCCAGCTAGTCTTTGGGACAGCATGGCGTGAATCCATTTCATTCTGGTTGGGTTCACACCCCTTTCCCTTATTGCCTGACATATAGAATCAAATGACGTATCGTCAAGTGCTCCTTCTACGTCGATGAATATACCTAGAGTGCGCCGCCCCGGTCAAACCCCCCCTGAACCCTATAGACGATTCGATGGAGGGAAATCTTGCCGCTCTGGTACGTATGCTGGGGGTCGCTGAGTGGATTCAGTTCCAGTACCTCCTCTCTGATGTATCCGTACACCAGCCTTTCAGTTGTCTTTAAAAAAAAGAGGTGAGACTGATGGCTCTGAACGCTTTTGCCTGGGTGTAATCATTTTCACCAGGCTTGGGAATGAAGATGATCTTGTCTGTCCTCCTAACTTTGGGGACGTATCCTAGGGCGAGGCAGCTGCGGAATATTCCAAAAAAATAGGGGATTAGGATATCCCTGCCTTTTTGTAATGAGGCTGGGAATATACTATCTTCCCCGGAGATTAGAAAGATGAAAAGTTATCAATGGCCCAGTCCACTCTTTCGTGAATTACAATCCTGGCAGCCATCCAGTAATCAACTTTTGTTTTGGACGGTACAGTCTGCTGTGGATTGGGTATTGCAGTGTTACTGCCCGGAAAATGGACTGAGAGCATGTGTTGTAGTGTCTTGTCGTCCGAGGCGTAGTATAACCGCCTTCGGGCAGGAAGAGCACATCCAGCTTCGCTCCCGGGTCTTTGGATAGGACCTCGTTGAGTTTTGCTGCCTCTGGTAACGTGTTTATACCCTGGCAGTAGGTTCTCCAAGTGTCCCTCTGTGCTGTTCGAATACTCTTTTCGTACTCCCTTTGTGCTGACTCATAGTCTTCCCGTTCGGCTTTGTTGAGAAATTTGTGAGTTCCACCATGGAGTTTTGCCTGCTTTGTCTCTCTTTTCCAAGGGACAGCTGGCTTCGTATGATGATAGGATGGCGGAATTGGGACAATTTGCAAATATCTCAATCTCCGCCTCCGATCCGTAACGTGTAGGCATGATCCTAAGCCTTTCCTTCAGTTCCTCCTCGTAGAGATTCCATCGGGTGGCTCTAGAAAATTCCTATACCTGCTGTCTTCTGCATATCTGTTGCCTGCTAGTGAGACAAGTATGTGTCGGTGATTCGCTAACGTTTCTTCCACCGACACATGCCAGTCGCTGACGCTCCCGGTTAGTTCCGAGGAACATAACGTGAGATCGACGATTTTTTTAGCCAGGGGAGTGGAGTAGGTGGGCACTGATCCGCTATTGAAGATTTCCAGGTTACTGAAACTCAGAAATTCGAAGAATGCCCTGTCTCTTGGGTTCGCGTCGCGGTTTTCCCACAATGAGTGGTGGAAGTTTGCGTCGCAACTCAACAGGAGGGGCAATCCCCGCTCCTCGCAGTGCTCGATCAGTGAAGCTACCTCTCGTGGAGGGTTCTCCGTTCCGTACGGAAGTAGGAGAGCCTACTATGACACCGCGTGTCTTTCCCTTTGTATCATCGACCACTTTGATCTTCACCGCTACCAGGTCCCTGTGGCAGAAGCCTGGCAGCAGAGTGGCGTCGACATTTTTTGCGTGAATGCATGCCCTGGGCCTTGCTCCGGAGGTGCAGTAGAATAGCGATCCTCCGGCTATGCCAATACCTCTTATCTCGCCTTGGTAAGCCCATGGTTCTTGGATAAGAGATATATTTATATCGAGTTCCCTGAGCCTTCTGCATAAAAGGGCCGTGGAGGCCCTTCCGTATTGGATGTTGGCTAGCAGAAGTCTCAGGGGCCCGGAGGAACAGGGGGAAGAGACCGCCATTTTGGTAGTCGTGTCCTCCTGCCCCTCTGTTTTTCTGAGACTGCCAGGACTTCCTGTTACGTCCTGGCTCCCCGTTCTCCGACTAGACCCTGTCTTGGTCGACTTCCGTCAGGGTCACGTCCTCCGGGTCGAGGAGGGCTTCCGTTTCGGTATCTTTGTTCGCTGTGTGAAACTTTTCTGCTGTGGGTTATCTTTCTACCCCTTCAGTGGGTGTCTCTCTCATCTTCGACGGAGACTGTAGTCTCCATCGGTTGGTCCTTTGGGCCCTTGGTTGAAGGGTCTGCAGCAGAGAAAGGAGGGTCCCAGCTAATCAGCACCTTGGTGGCGCCGAAGAACAGGGTCCTGTTGGCTAGCCTGATACTGGCAACAGACTCGGTGTCCATCCCCACCACCAGGCTGAGGCCACGCTTCTCCTCTCTTCTGCTCCAGACCCTCCATTGTCGAGTCAACAGTTCTGGGTTCTGCCATCCCAGGGCATTGAAGATGTCCTGGTTAGGCGGTCCTATCGGGATCCGGATGACCATTCTCAGGAGTCATAACCTGTCCGGATCTACCGATATGGGGTTGATGCCTTCCTAGCGCCTGATGGTGATCAGTTTGCTGTGGAGCCATTCCCTCGTCTCTGCATTTGCTGCAGTGACCAGCAATTGCCCCCTCCACAGCCGCGTTGAGGCAAACTGTATTGGGGGCGAGTTTGCGCCCGTTGGCGTGCTATGATTGCCATTAGCACAGCATCGAGGAACTCTGTCAGCTGTTCCTCCGTGAAGGCCACGTTGGTTTGGCTCCCCCGGGAGCCAGTTTGAAGTGGCAGGGTAAAATAGCTGCAACGTGTTCGCCACTTTCAAGGGTATAAGACCTATAATAACTTGTAGGTTATAACTTAGAAGTAGTGAGTCATTGGCCTGCGACGTGGGCGCCACTTTGTAGTGGTGGAAAAGTTAATAAGTTTGTTTCACTGGCCACTTTATGATGAGAGGAACTTCATGATGAGAGAAAATTATATAATAGAGATATACATTTTCAGTTTCTGTCACTTTAAAGTTATATTCTCCAAACCCCGCCATATAATATGCTGAGTGGCCATTATTAGAGAAATGAGCGGAACATTCAATGAAGATTTAAACGTAGTAATTTATTACGTAAGTATTGGTTTCAACTAACCAAGATTGATAAACAGTATGTTTGAAGGATTTGAGTACATAATTTCAAAGGCGAGATGTTTCAAAAATAATAATGTTTTCCTCAAATAAAGAGTATTCAGATGGCGCATGATCACAATCAAGCTGCAACACTTATTATATATTTCACAGTAAACTTCGTTTTAATTGTATCCCGATCAGAAGTATCCAAATTCGATATACTTACGTACGTGTTTGTATGTTATATATTTTTATACTTATAGTCGATCGAGTGTTAGAAATGAATCAGGCAAAATGAAAGAATGAGGAACATTTACTATAAACATATGTGGCAGGTTAGAGATCGAGCTAAATATCAATTAAATAAGCGCAGTCAGTTGTTTAACATGTCTAGTGTCGGCCACTCCATATCCATGTTTTTGGCAAGGGACCACAACGTGGTTGAAATATGTTTATCTGAGATCCAGGAATGTAGATAGGTACGTAGCGGCCACTAAAAAATTGTTCCCCATTTTGGTATCTGTCGCGTGAAAGAACCGTGTATATAACGTGGCAGTGGTTGTGGTCAAACACCTCAAAGTTTTCCTAAATCGTGGCCGGGAGTATTCCGTCCACTGAAAATGTTACTTGAGATGAGTCAACCAATAGACGAGTGGGATAAAAGTCAAGGAAATCACCGAAGTTGTCCTGCTGGTATATTTTTCACCTAACTCAAACATTAATTGATTGAATTGGCTCCCGATGATATAACCGACAGAAGTGAATTTCAAGTATTCAATTTTGAGAGAATTGAAGGAGTATCAATTATCAACATATACAAGAGATATTTGCATATCGGCCCACAAAAACAAACCATTCGATTTTTGAAGAAAAATATACTACTGGAGTTCCAGGTACCCATGAAATGGTTAAAATGCCCTACAAAATTGCTGAATTATATAACTTACATAATACCTAAAGCGACTGTACACACTTTACCTCCAACTTCAAGAGGAATCAAAACCACCAAAAAATTAAAATAAATCTGTAGAACTCGATAATATAGTATATTAAAGTATAAGTGGATAAAAAGGGCTTTGAAACACGCGCGATTTTTCGAGCACGACGGCGCAGCCGGAGTGCTCGAAATAAAGAAAGTGTTTTTAAGACCAGTTATCCACGAATACTTTACGTTATTTTTTTTCATTGGTGCACTTTGAAATCATATATACTGGTATTATTACTACAAAAAATTAAAATAAGAACAAATAATGCAAGAAGGTTGAATTCGTGATGTGACATCAGTATACCTTTCGTTGTCATGGAAATGAGAAAAACAGATATTCATTTGCAATTTGTTATGAAAGATCAATATTTGTTGTCACCAGAGCTCAAAAATGAATTATTCTAATATCGATTTTTTGAATAGTGAGGCAGAATTGCGGTTAATACCGCGAAAATCCAGTGATATATATAAAAAAGAATATGAAAAGTTCATCAAATGGATGGAGGAGCACATATAAATGAACGAATTGTTAGTAATATTTTATTTGACGTTACAAGGTACTCCTGTCAGAACAATAATCAAAAATTTGTCATTTAGACTTCACGTTTCTCGATTTGTTGATGTTGTCATGGTAACTTTAAAAAACGCGCGTTTTTTAAAGTTCGATTTAAACACGCTGAGGTGTGCTTTAAATGGTTAAAAAGGGGCACCAGTTAAAAAAAATATTTTATCATTCTGTTTTCTCTATATCTTTCAGCATGGGCAGAATGATTGCACTATCTCCATAAAATTTTCAATAAGGCCAATTTGGCATTTTGAAAACTACAATTTCAATGATTGGATAATTTGTGATAGCAATCCTACCTTGATATATGATTTTTATCTCAATACAACTTTCAAATATATAGCACCAAATTGGAATAGCATTGTTCCCAGATTTCTCCAATAATCGGCTGGTTAACCATTATATCCTCTCAGCGGTAGCTGAAGGATATTCACTCATCAGCGTTTTCAACTTTGTTAAACAAAAAGACCAAACATACTATTATCATAGCATTGCTGAACATATCAGAACCTTCAACATCTAAAGGAATTTAATTAAATGATTCAACTTTTATGTACTTTTTAAAACGATTGTACTAGTGTGAAACGTTCGTTGTTATGATAGAAATAGAAAAAAAAAGTATAATCAACCTAATTGAAAAAGCATTGTGGGAAGAATCGAATTGACAGACGTAATTCAAGTGAATTCAACCTATCCAATGCTGCAAAATGACGAGGAAAGAAAAGAATCTCTTTTAAATGTAGAAATCACTAACAAAAAATTATGTACGTTTTTGAGTTAAATATCAATAAAATTAATAGATGAGCGTAATATTGTTGACAATACACTAATTTTCCAATCTTTTCAGGAAGTGTACTTTGCGGTGGTTGGGTTTTAACTTTTATTTCATACCCAATATAATTTTTTATCATCATCATCATGGGTTATCATATAATATAAATTTGTCTGGATAACAATATGGTTGGCATTAGGAAATTTTTGGAAAAATGAATGTAGTTTCCGTTATACCGGGCATCACTCGTTGAAATCGGATAATTATATTTTTTTTCTATTAAGATAGTGTTTGGTGCAAGTACCAAATGACATAGAAAGATACATCTGGCATAGAAAGATACATCGGAGAATCAAAATCACTTTTGGCTCTGTTTTAGTAAAAATATACTGGTATTCTCTTATTATATAGTGAAATATGTTTGAGTGGATGAAACGATGTATTCAACAAAACTCTGAGTTTTCAATATCATTTCATTTTGTAAACTCATTCCTACCCATGGATGCCCGTGAGGGAAAACACTGACCGGGGAACCTGCTGTGTGAACAATTATAACATTGTAAACTTTATTAGGTAAAAAAGATACACTCAATTCACCCTGAGCACACTTCCCATTATTTAATCCAAAATGTCATCATAAAGTTTGAAAGGGATCGAGATCTTTTGTGTATGGTAATAAAAAAAGGAACACCCCCTTTTTAAACTATTGTAACCTCATAATGGTCTCTAGTGCTACACCACAATCATAAAATTAATTATCCTTTTATTAGTCATGGTATGGTGAAAAAATTCATCAACCCACTCTTCGAGAAATATGTCTTTGAACTATTTCCAGAAATCTTCTTAGCATTGATACGAAGTGCCTCTTTTTTCTTTGTGTAAGACCAAGGAGTCCAAGGTAATATTCATCGTTGCCCTATTTTTTCCTATATTGGCAAAAAAAAAACTGGTGTCTTAGTTATGGATAATTTCCGTTTTTTTATATTTTAGCCATCAAGTACTTCGACCTCTCCAAGTATACCATCACTTGCATAAGCTGTGATTTTTACGTATATTATTTTCAAAATCCATGTTTGACGAATATTCAATATTCGCGCCGTCCTACAATTCCATAAGACTTTTCAATTGCTAATAAATAAAAATTATTTCAAATATTCAAGTTATTGAAGTGAGATGTAAATGAAAAGTACTTCGTTTTTTCGAAATTGAGTACATCTACTGTACCTAAAACATTTGTCCATTCTGTCAATGTCAGATTCTGGTTTTAGGTAGATTTCATGAAAATACTACCCATTGCGGAAGTCACAACTTTCATCGTTTGATAGGGCTTCCTGAATTCCATAACTTTAATTCAAAAAGTGTTTATCTAAAATGTACACAACAACATTAAACTACTGTACATATTTTTCACTGAATTACTAATTTTAGTATGCCCTGTAAGCTCCTTTCATAAAAGGTTCTTTCGTTGGTGTTTATTAAATACGATTTTACAATAGTTATCTTTCTTTGACAAAACATAATTCATCGGCTTTTTTTTTTAGTAAATATTATCTGTTGAAAAATAACAATCTATATGTCAGATCAGAGGATTTGTCAGTAATAATTCTAGAATTCGGAACTGAGTTCTATACATAATTATCAGTTATTACTTTTGAATATTTTCATGGAATTTTTGTTTCAGTTTAGTTGAATAAACTCGAAAAAAAACCAGTTTGGTAATAATTTTTCCAATTTGAGTTATATTTCATAAAAATTATGTAGGTAAGTTTAGAGAAATTGAAAGCTTATCCAGAAATCTCTTTCATACATTATGGCGGTATCGTCAGTACAACATATTTCTTTGCATCCAAGATTCAGAAAATTAGTCATGTAAATTATGAATGAGAGGGGTCCTGAAGTAGTTCCTTGAGGTACGCCATAAGTATCAGTCATATGGTCAGTGAGTTGGTTCATTCTTGTCCCCAAGGAGAACTTGTTCATGATTTTAAATTTGTTTACGAAACTCAACATTCTTACTTTTGATAACTTTCAAATGACTGCCGCTAGATTGGAAATGAGAGAGATCAATCTATAATTAGAAATTTCCAACTTGTCCCCACTCTTATAAAAAGGCTTAATAATCACAGTTTTCAATAATTTTGGAAGATACCTTTTATTAAAATATCCATTCAATATACGAGATGCCCTGAACTACTGACATTTATACGAAATAGTGTGGATAATTTTCAGGATACACAGTAGACAGTACAAAATCCTCACGGTGTACGACAATCAGATTTACAGTTAACAATATGGAACACAGTTGACTTCGCAATTTGCCGAACATCTGGAATCGCTTGACTTACAAAAAACAATCACCAATTCATTGCCTGATGCGATTTTTTTTCAACAACTCCAACCGAAGAAGAATGCTGGTAAATATCTCCTTTCTATATTTCACCCTCTCCTGCTTTTCGAGTTATCACGTTGCCGTCATTGAGGCAATTCTTGGGATACTCATATATGTTGACTTGATGGGGCATTTCCTTTTACTTTTTTTTCTGCACTATTTACATTTTTCTGAGTGTTCATGGTTCTCAGGACGTATCCGCGATTCAGGACAACCTCTCGTTTTGCAAAAAAATAGGTATATAATCATCACATGATTCTCTAAGAGGTCAAATAAAGGTTTAGATCGTCGAAGAAGTTCCACTTCTGTCACGTGTACTTAGTTTTTGCCTGCAGGCAGACTGAATGTATGAAACAGTATGTTGTGGTCTTTTAGCATACTGAACATGTTCCTATAGTCGTCTGAAGAGAGATTTTGCTACTATCATTCTGTGCTGGTTATATCATTCCAATGTTCTCACTTTCAAAGGGTGAATTGACTGTAAACCACTTGTTTTTATCTATAATAGTAATGGGAAGTATGTTCTGAAAGTACAACGACACACTAGCTTGTACTTTCTCAGGATAAGGGGAGGTTCGTTGACTAATCACTGACAGTTTTAAGTTATAAATAGGTGCCAGGTAAATTTATTCTTCTCCAAATATACAATAATAGTCTGGTTCAAACTTCAATTTTCCAAAGGAGTGAAACAAAAAACAAAATAATACGAAGTACGACTCTAAGGAATTTGTGATTCACTGTAACAAAAATAATACCACTCTGAGGTCTGGATCTGTAAGTATACATCAACATGAAAAAGAACAGATGATTCTGAGCAGAATACCAAATACCTAAATTCTTTAAGTGCAAGCAATAGCATTCGAGCACCGAATACCAATCAATGTTACAAGTGTATCTAAAATCAAATATTAAGAAACAATATAGCCGCATTCCAGTAGCTTGGCGAAATAACCAGAAAAATTGAGATGGCAATTAAAAGTACGGAGCGGTTGCAGAAATTGAGAGGTCCACTCAACGAAACAATATATACCAGATTTAATATACGCGACCGCTTGAGCTCAGGCGTTGCGCTTGCGTCGATCAAATACCCACAGGCTTTAGGCCATCCCAAATTCCGCTTAATAATGGGCGCATCAATAATAAACAATATAGTGCCTAATAACATATACTTCTCACCGCAGGTGGGATGTATGGTATGAGCAACAACGTGAGTGAAAGCAACAACGAGTAGAGTATAATACAACAAGGATAAGCAATAATGAGTCACCCTTTAGATTCCTCGACTCGACCCCTGTAGACGTAGGGACTGCACTCCACCAGCATTCGGGATTGCTCACCCTGTATACCATCAACTGAGCCACCATGTACTCCCAAGTAGTCAAAGGTCAATTGGTACCCCAACACAAAACCAACACCGACTCCAAAAATACAAAACCTCCAATCCATAAACCAAAACAGGACCAAAATCCAAAACCGAAAATCATATGGAAGGAAACACTGAATTAGAATTACCCTTCGCATAGAAAGAAATCAAAGAGACAAATTATGCAACCGCATTGTCTTGTTGCATTCCGGAGTATTCCAACCATAGGAATCACAACAGTATATGATTCTAGAAAATAAAAAAACATCATAATATATAATCTCCTAAATTATTATTCAATTAAATAGATCACCCTGGAAAAGAATGACCATAAAAAAATATCCAACCCTTGAAACTAAGCGCATTTGTAACCCTTATAATTCACCCTAGTGACCTTATTATTAGATGAAAATAACCTGCTCACCAAATGAAATCAACCAATGATCATATCATCGGTTAAAATAATAATGGATATCCCGAAATATCATTTTATAGGCATTTGGACTTCCAAAGTGGAATTATTCACAGATGAATTATTTCATAAAATCAACCCACTTCTACTACTTCTATAAGAAATATTCCACTGGCCACACCACCCTGAATAAAATGCAATGACCGTGAAGCTTCTCGAAAGAAATTATCGTTGGGAAACAGAGGAAAATCATTTAGTCACACACAGTTTCGTGATATTCAGGTAAAATCAATATACCATGGCCGATAGGGGTTCTGCCCTTGGATCAATACCACCAAACTGCGTCTCGTAGTTGAAATGGATGGTTCCCGTTGCACTGGATAATTTTCGGTCTTAATGCATCTGTTGATAGGGAAAATAATTTTTCACTTATGGTTACTCAAAAAAGAGATTTCGAAGTCTTGTTGGGCATAGGCGAGAGCAACACATACCTGTTGAATTCGATGTGCCTTGCCCCAGAAGTTCGACAAGCCGGTTGGCGTGGTGTGTAGCTTTTTTTCTAATCCTCCACAGAATTTGAATTCGGATAAATATCAAAAAGTATGCACATAGGCTCCTTCAATTTATACGGGATTCGCCGAATTTGGTTCGAAAAGTATTCCCAATGAAGGATGATTCGAAGATCACAAATTTTTCAGAACCAATCACTTATACACACATCCTCTACCTTTTGACTTTGTCGCAACAAGTGACAGAAAGTGAGTAACCCTTTTGACATCGAACAAGCGTCACAGTTGACAAATCAACTTCGACCACCTCAAACATAGTTTGCACATTCGCCCAGAGATGCCGCTTCTCCAGAGATTCCATCAGGATCTTCAACTTCCCTTCGAGTATTTCCCGTGTTCATGTCGTGAAATACGCAAAATATGCACTTCAACATGATGAACCCATGATAACGGACAATTATGATAAAGGGGATAATCTTTCCCCAACCATTGATGACAGCATTCATCAAGTCCAGAGAAATTACACTTGGATGCTTGGCAACATTGTTCCTCTGGCCATCGAGACTCGTCACTCCAAACGAAGCAGCCTTCAGATGGCAAATACAAATGAACGTCAACAAATGATGAACAAATATAATAATGTTGGATTTGCAGTAGTAATCCCTCAGTTGAATTACCAATTTCCATCCAGACTTAACGACTATACAAGTATATGTGATGCGGAGCTCATAGCTATACATTAGGGGATAAGAACATGCCTGGAAAAAAACAAAAAAAAACATAATATTCTCTGATTCTAAAAGTGCCCTGGATAAAATTCATAAAATAAAACATACAGCGAAAAGCGATCATATTTCGCTCAATATAAAACAAATGGACTACTAAGCAACTATAAATGAGATTGAATTCAGAATAGCATGGATACCGGGCCATTAGAGCATTGATGGCAATGAACAGGCAGACAAACTAGCTAAGGTCGGTGCGATACTTAACGTTCTTCTGAAAATAGAACAGAATAAGGATAATTTTTTATTGGTTATAATCGAGAAAATTAAAACCAAATTTTATAATAAATGGAAGCAAAATATTCAATTGAAGGGACAAAAATACGCCAAAATTCATGTAGAATATCCAAAATGAATTGTGGTATAGTAAAAACCCCTATATAGATCGATGACATATCACAACAATAATTCGACTTGAAATAGGACATTGCATGTGCAAAGAACATTTATTCAGAATAGGAATGAGTGACACACCTTATTGTGAGCGTGGAAATTAGAGTCTATCAATCACATTTTTCTAGGGTGCCCAATCAATGCTGTCCCTATATTATCAATTCACAAAAACAGCTCCACTAAATATGGAGGAAGTGCTCAGAAATTTAAATATGACATTAAAAGGGACATTATGGAGTTCCCAAGGGACATTATGAAGTTCCCAACAGATAATCGGTTAAATATTAAAAAATATATATATAACACCACATACCCTACAACCCCAATATATTACTATAATTCAAAAAACCCAAAAAATTATGTTTGTGCTATTTGTCCAAGCTACTAATACCCTTTAAGAACACCGATCAAAGCAGAGGTTATAAGAACAAAAGATATACGTGAAAGGAAAAGCACAAGAATAGAAAAACCGAAGCAATATGATCAACGATCAGACACAATTGCAATCTTTGAAAAGTACTGGCCAAATGCGCCGATTTGGAAGCAAAGGCCAATAAATGAATGGAATGGGATGATGAACAAATCAAATATCTATAACACTATCAGAAGGATTGGGCGAAATACAATCAGAGATCAAGGTAGGTGTAGACTATATGTATATTATATTCAAATATAGTCGTTTCCAAAAGATTACCAAGGTGACTGTACCACAAAAAAATAGTGTAGAAGTGTTTTGAATCATTACCATTATCCTAATCTCGGGTTAATTCGTATTTCTCCCCTATTTCTTTTGTGTGTGTTAAATGTTTCGAAAACGCCGATTCTGGTAGGTATTTCTTTTTAATCTTCATTGATGAACATTAGCAAAAGAATAACAATTATTCTGAGTGTTTTAATCCACGGGGAAAGGATTTAAAACCTTCCGGCTGGAAAAAAGAAAGGGTTGCAAATTGAATGAATTGCGAATTCGTGCCAGGACGATTGAACTGACTGTAAAATTAGCGAAAGTTGCAAGGTACCTTTGTATCAATTTTATAATATTGTTTTTTCTGCAATTTTAGTTATTTCTCACATTCTGGGTGAATCTTTTCAATTTTGTCTTTCAAAAATTCAGTTGAGAGGAATATATATATATATATATATATATATATATATATATATATATATATGTATATATGTATATATATATATATGACGATCAACGCCCATAGTTAACTTTTTTTTTGGTAATCTATCCCTAAAGAAATGGTGAGAAGGAGGGTGAAAGAACTGTTAGTCATAAAAATTCGTATACGGGCTTTTTTTTCTCAATTCAAGAAAAATGTATTCAAGAGTTTTTGAAAATTCATCCCTGGAGTGGGTACAAGGGCGGTTGGAAATTTGTATAGAAATGCCGTTAGTTTTCAAGTTGGGGTCATCAAAATTGGTGTTTGAGGTCTTTGTTACAGATAAATAAATACGTGTTTCCGTGTTTTTGGATATTCAACCCCTTAACAAGTGCCCCATTTCACTTCTTTCTTTATGTGTTTGATAGGAATAATAGATAGAAATGAAACAAGTTGGCAAAATAAAATTTTCGTGTCAACTATCATTTTTCAAATGGTGACTATATTTTGACAAGCCTTTTCCGAAAAAAGGATTTCTGACGAATCTAACGTTACTAATTTATTCGCGATTGGATTGAGAATAAGAACATAAATTAAATATTACCAGGGGAAATACTGGATAATAATTTATTAACTTTTGTCAAGTGTGTCATGGATAGCCATGAAGCATTTTGCCCTCGTTATCTGAAGTGTTCGAAAAAAATGTCTCTCGTCAAATTAAAATATTTTTGGGTGAAAATAAAATACTTCCTGATGTGCAGTCGGGGTTTCGCCAAAAACATGGAACACATACTGCCTTACTTAAAGTGATCGATGACATCGGAAAAGCTAGTGACAAATCAGCTGTCTGTCTTCTAGTTATGCTCGATCAAAGTAAAGCATTTGATCTGGTTAATTTTGAATTACTTATCAGTAAACTGAAGTACATTGGATTTGATGAGATATCACTGAGATGGATGTCGAGTTATCTCACAGGACGGGCCCAAAGAGTCATACTCGATCAAAATCTCTCGTGCTCCTCATTGAAAGAAACTAAATTAGGAGTTCCACAAGGAAGTATTCTGGGGCCCTTGATGTTTTCGATTTTTATATTCGATTATCCGTCCTCATTGTCATTTCGTCATGCCCATCTCTATGCAGATGACTTTCAAATTTATTTATCTGGCAAGGCCGATGAAACAGAAAATTGTTTTACACATATCAACCAAGACTCACATAATACGTTAATTTACTCTGTAAACCACGGTTTGAGAATAAATCCTACTAAAACAGTTGCACTATGCTTTGGACCACTAAGACAGAAAACAGAAATAATAAATCATCATAGGCTCTCACTAAATAATGCTGACATCGAATGGGCCGATTCTACAAAAAAATTGGGCGTTATTATTGATTCCTCTCTTTCATTCGATAAACATGTGGGAACAATATTCAGAACAACTTTTTTCAAACTGAAGAATTTATATACATTCAAGTATCAGCTTTCCATAGAAATGAAACTAAGATTAGTTAAAACTCTGATTTATCCTCATATCGATTACTGCTGTTCAGTGTACTATAAGTTCTTACCACAGTATAACAAGAATAAATTGCAACGTATTCAGAACGCTTGCATGCGATTTGTATGTTGTATACAATTCGGAGAGCACATAACTCCTTACCTACTAAGTATGGAAGAATTAAATGTCAAAGCCAGAGTTCAATATCTTACTAGTATATTTGTGTATAGGTTGCTACAAACTCAAACTCCTAGGTACCTATATAGTTTGATAATTAGAAGATCCGATCTTCATTTAGTAAATATCAGGATTGATTCCTTCAGTATTCCCTTTCATAATACTTCGAAATTCGAAGGATGCTTTTCATTTTTGGCCCCTTCATACTTGAATCATATACTACCCTTACTGGATCGTTCGATTACTCAATTCAACAAAGCATTGAAATCACAACTGATTATTTCTTAATGAAGATATTATTCGAAGTCTATAAATCATCATATATTCATAATGTTATCAATTCATTGTCCTGTAATCTTATTATTTCTTGAAAACATATTGAGTTTTTTTCTTAATAATTTAATGCATTTAATTTAATTATATTACGAAAATACATGTCAATTTTGGAAAGGGTGGAAGATAGCTCATGGTTAACCCTTTTTTCCCTTTGTGTGTAAGATTTAATTTTTTTATGCACAATGAACATTATTATTATTATTATTATTATAATATTTTGCAGTTATTTTCATCAAGTCTTCTTTGGAAAACAAAACAGCCAGGTAATGACAGTGACATAAGCTTTATGAGCGGACAGTAAAAGTTTCTTAGTTTTCGTGGAATATCAGTTGAATTTTTCTTCAAAATAATGTATACTCAAAGTGAAAAAGTGGATAGTTTATTAATATTTGGAGAATGTCTCAGAAATTCAAGGAATGCTGCTGAGTTGTATGCTCAGAGCATAGACAAATTAAAAATAAAGAGACTGTTTGAAACATTGGCGATCTCGACCACCAAGTTTTTGGTACGGCCAGTCGCGCATGGAGGCGCTGCCCGCAATCAACAGACGACTGACATGATAATTTTCCAATTTCGACATTTGTCAGAAGATGACAAACCACGTAATAATTTCAGAATAATTCTACTTGTCATCGAAAAATTAATTATAGAAATTATACTATGGACTTGAATTATGAACCCAACGTCGAAAATGAAATGTTTTGTTATTCGAGTTGACGCTGAAATTCCTCGAAATATTCTTTCACAAGGTAAAATATAAGCTGCTTTTCACAAACTGATACTTATTTCCATCCATCAGTTGCAGAAATTTTTTCACAAACTGATATATTTCCGTCCATCAGTTTCCATTTCCTATCACCATTTGAGGAAGTACGAAGATTATCATCAAACTGGAGCATTCTACTCGTTCTCCTCTGTGCTAATAAATGAACAAAATTATTGAAGGTTTGTTGTAAATGTAATTTGTTTTTATTTTGGTTGATTTGATGATAAGACTGAAGAATATTTTTAATTTTGTTTTGTCTGTAGTTTTATTATTGTTTTGTCTGTAGTTGTACCTTGTCCTAGATAAAATAAAATGTGTTTTTATAGTTATTATTCTTGTTTTATAAGATCTTTAATTTTGTTCTTGATATCATTAAATAATGATTTACTTTGAAACTTTATTTTAACCACGAACGAACTAACAGATTCTACGAATCGATTACTGTATATATTTTATTAGTGATCGATTTGCCATTCCTGTATTTCATATGATACAACCATTCATATGGAATACAAGAATGACAAATCGATCACTTATAAAATATATATCATATCAATCACATAAAAGTAACACATTTGAAAAACCCGCCTTATTTCAATCGGTATTACCAACTGTATTTAGTTCGGCCAGTTGCGAGATATGTCGCCACTGTCTAAACGTGGTGCCAACTTTTACTGCAGGTTTGACAACTCTCTTTATTTTTAGTTTCTCTATGGCTCAGAGATATCTCAATCGGCAACATTCAGCTCATAAGTATTTTCCGTATGTTGAGAATCGTTGCAGGCAAGAAGGAAACTGAGAGGCGGAACAAAGGTTTATTATAAATGAAGAGACTGAGAATAACGTTTTTGCTATGGTTGAGGTTGATGAAACGGTTTCTTTAAGAGAAATTAGTCGAAAAATGTAGATAAGTCACGAGTCAGCAAAAAAAATACTGAAAAAGCACGGATATCGAGCATTTAAATATCAGTTACATCAACATTTGTATGCTGACGATGGCGATAGACGGGTAGTGTTTTGTGATTGGCTGCTTCAGAATCATAGAGTTACCCCAAATTTCATCAACTTTATTCTATTTTCCGACGACTCACGATTTACAAAGAATGGTATGTTCAATAAGCAAAATACTCGGTACTGGGCCCAACAAAATCAACATGCAATGAGAGAGAGAGAGAGAGAGAGAGAGAGCAATTTTCAAGAAAGGTTTGGCGTCAATGTCTGGGCTGGTATCGTTAGAAACAGAATAATTGGGCCAATATTGTTTCACTTGAGTCACTTAACAGGGAATAGGTACTCAAGCTTTTTTCAAAATGAAATCGAGGATCATCTTAATAAACTACCTTCACTAGTTTTACGGCGAATTCACTTCAAAAACATGGATCACCCCCTCATAATACCAAATAATTTATTAATCCCTCAATAGGAATCCACTTTGAAAACTCACCACAGTGAAAGTAAATGAATTATTATCCATGGCACACTTGACGAAAGTAAATAAATTATTATCCAGTATTTTCCTCAGTACCTAATTTTCAATTTATGTTCTTATTTTTTTTACCCTGCTTTATTTAACGTCGGACTATTTCTGCTACCAGGGCTAAATAAACTCCGACGCCGGGGAGCACACTCCTCCCAACCGGAAATTTTGCCTAATCCGCTGTTGTTTCAGAGGTAGTGTTCTTTACCGAGCTCAACATCTATGAACTCGGGACCGCCATACGGCATATCTATCGTCTCATCTCGTGCTCATTGATAAGACGCCTGCAAGCTGCGAATATGCTACAGTTGTTAGGGCATTTAACGCAGAGCTTCCTTGTCCGGTGGTCACCCATTCAAGTACTTACCACGCCCGACGATGCTTGACTTTATATATCGATAAAACTCTCGTCAACCTGACCAGCCATCGGTGCCCCTATTATTATTACAATCGCAAATAAATTAGTATCGTTAGATTCGTCAAAAAATCTCTTTTTCAGAAAGTACTTGTCAAAAAATGGTCGCCATTTGAAAAATAATAATTGAACACGAAAATGTAATTCTGCCAACTTGTCTCATTCCTATCTATCATACTAGTCTCTAAAACCTTGCGATTGTAATTGAGGTCCTCAGATAAGTTTACGTCCGATCATGGTCACCTAGATGCAATATTAAAAGTGACTCTAAAAAAATTAATTAGGCGTAAAAACTTTTTAAAATGTCACATTTTGTTCCAGAATTTTCTCAGAAATTCAAAATAGGCAATATACAGGGTGTTCCATTTGAAAATTCGAAACAGTAGCCATTTCCGGTGGAACCGGAAGTGACCGGAAAGTAAAAAATATTCGAAAACTCTCCTCTTCACATACTATTTACCTATATCAAATCTCATTTTGATACACCTAATATTTCAGAAGTTATGACTTGTCTAATAGATTCGTAGACATATATATATATATATATATATATATATATTTATATATCATTATATCGATACTAGCTGGTACATACGCCTTCATCCGCGTATAATTTGTGTTTTTTCTGTTTTTATTTGTGTTGTCCGTTTCCCGTTATCCCGTTTACTGTTATCCAGTTATCTCATTTGTTTAGCATTGGTTACTGTTACATATTCACTAATCCCTTTTCACCACTTTAGTTACGAAATTTTCCAATGAGGATGAACACGCTCTATTTATTTGTAAGAGAGAGTCAAAACACCAATTTTCATGACTATACGTTGAAAACTAACATATATATATTTATATATATATATATATATATATATATTTATATATATATATATGTATATATATATATATATATATATATATATATATGTATATATATATATATATATATATATATATATATATGACGATCAACGCCCATAGTTAACTTTTTTTTTGGTAATCTATCCCTAAAGGAGTGAAATGGTGAGAAGGGGGGTGAAAGAACCGTTAGTCATAAAAATTCGTATACGGGCTTTTTTTTCTCAATTCAAGAAAAATGTATTTAAGAGTTTTTGAAAATTCATCCCTGGAGTGGGTACAAGGGCGGTTGGAAATTTGTATAGAAATGCCGTTAGTCTTCGAATTGGGGTCATCAAAATTGGTGTTTGAGGTCTTTGTTACAGATAAATAAATACGTGTTTCCGTGTTTTTGGATATTCAACCCCTTAACAAGTGCCCCATTTCACTTCTTTCTTTAAGTGTTTTCAGAAATTCCACCACCAAAGTGGTGATAGTTTATATGATGGTTCGGTTAGTTTTCAAGTTAAGGTCACAAAAATTGGTATTTGAGGTCTTTGTCACGAAAAACTCCTTAATTTTTATTGTGGATTTTTCAATTAACAGAAAAATCTTTCCATTCTATATTCAAAAGAGAATGGTTCGTTTTTCAAAGAAATACGTGTTTCAGTATTTTTAGAAATGAAACCACTGAAAGGATGAAAGGAGGGATGGAATTTTTTATGGACATTCCGTTAGTTTTTAACTTATGGTCATGAAAATTGGTGTTTTAACCGTCTCTTAGAAATAAATAGAGCGTGTTCATCCTCATTTGAAAATTGCGTAACTGAAGTGGTGAAAAGGGATTAGTGAATATGTAACCGTTAGTCATAAGAATTCGTATACGGGCTTTTTTTCTCAATTCAAAAAGAATGTTTTTGGGAGTTTTTGAAAATTTATCTTTGGAGTGGGTACAAGGGCGGTTGGAAATTTGTATAGAAATGCCGTTAGTTTTCAAGTTGGGGTCATCAAAATTGGTGTTTGAGGTCTTTGTTACAGATAAATAAATACGTGTTTCCGTGTTTTTGGATATTCAACCCCTTAACAAGTGCCCCATTTCACTTCTTTCTTTAAGTGTTTTCAGAAATTCCACCACCAAAGTGGTGATAGTTCATATGATGGTTCGGTTAGTTTTTAAGTTAAGGTCACAAAAATTGGTATTTGAGGTCTTTGTCAAAACAAATTCCTTAATTTTTGTCGTGGATTCTTCAATTCACAGAAAAAACTTTCCATTCTATATTCAAATGAGAATGGTTCGTTTTTCAAAGAAATACGTGTTTCAATATTTTTATAAATTCAACCACTAAAGGTATGAAAGGAGGGGTGGAGATTCCGTTAGTTTTCAACTTATGGTCATGCAAATTGGTGTTTTGACTCTCTTACAAATAAATAGAGCGTGTTCATCCTCATTCGAAAATTCCGTAACTAAAGTGGTGAAAAGGGATTAGTGAATATGTAACAGTAACCAATGCTAAACAAATGAGATAACTGGATAACAGTAAACGGGATAACGGGAAACGGACAACACAAATAAAAACAGAAAAAACACAAATTATACGCGGATGAAGGCGCAGGTACCAGCTAGTATCGATATAATGATATATAAATATATATATATATATATATGTCTACGAATCTATTAGACAAGTCATAACTTCTGAAATATTAGGTGTATCAAAATGAGATTTGATATTGGTAAATAGTATGTGAAGAGGAGAGTTTTCGAATATTTTTTACTTTCCGGTCACTTCCGGTTCCACCGGAAATGGCTACAGTTTTGAATTTTCAAATGGAACACCCTGTATATTGCCTATTTTGGATTTCTGAAACAATTCTGGAACAAAATGTGACATTTTAAAAAGTTTTTACCCCTAATTAATTTTTTTAGAGTCACTTTTAATATTGCATCTAGGTGACCATGATCGGACGTAAACTAATCTGGGGACCTCAATTACAATCGCAAGGTTTCAGAGACTAGTATGATAGATAGGAATAAGACAAGATGGCAGAATTACATTTTCGTGTTTAATTATTATTTTTCAAATGGCGACCATTTTTTGACAAGTACTTTCTGAAAAAGAGATTTTTTGACGAATCTAACGATACTAATTTATTTGCGATTGTAATAATAATAGGGGCACCGATGCAAATTAAAATATATATATATATATATATATATATATATATATATATATATATATATATATATATATTTGCATATACAAAATAATGTAACTATCACTGAATTACGAATTACGAATGTATAACTAGCAGAATTTAGCAAAATTTTGTATTATTTCGATTGTTGCATTCGAAAATATTAGATTTTACTCGAAAACAGTGATTACTTCCGAGATCAATAATTGGTTTCAAATTTTTTATAATGGTTAACTACGTAACCGTATTATTCTTCGGATGCAATTTCAATCAACCAGTACAAAATATAACAATTATACGCGATGTATAACAATATTTAACTGGATATTAATATTGTTAATATATATATATATATATATATATATATATATATATATATATATATATATATATATTAAACCTATTTGTACAATGTTTGATTTATGGCCAAATTATTTAAAAAACTATTCCGTTGAACAATGATGATTGCAAATCACTTTTCACGTAAAGTCGTAATTTCAATTGCAATTTGCATAACTTTTGCAATTATTTCAGAAGTTGTAAAAATGCAAAAAAAATATATATTGGTGGATAAATAGATTCCGTTTTTCGTATGAGGTTGCAAAGTTAAATATCCACTAAGACTAATATTCTATATATTTTCAACCACAATAAAAAACTTTTGTAATTATTTCAATGCTTGTGTCTATTAAAATAGGAAAAAAGTGTGATAAATACATGATGCGTTTTTCAGAAATGGCTGCAAATGTACGTGGATATTTTAAACTTTTTTTCCGTTCACTTATCCAATTTGCAGAACTTTTGTCATTTTCTCAAACAAATTAAATTGAAAAATTAAAAAAATTACAAAAAACAAGGTTTCGTAACTTTTACAAGGTTGAAAACTTAATGCATGTTGTAATACACCATTACTATAGGTATGCCCAGTTTGCAGAATTTTTTTAATTTTCAGTGCAATAATAAAGCATGAACACATTTTTTGCATTCGGAACAATGTTCCGTTCATCGCAGATTTCTGCAAACTAGTTTGTTTTCATTGATGCACTAACATACCATTGAAGGACTCCGGTCGGTAGCCTATTGGGTAACCAATAAAGTACTTTTATTATTATTATTATTTTAGGGGCACCGATGGCTGGTCAGGTTGACGAGAGTTTTATCGATATCTAAAGTCAAGCATCGTCGGGCGTGGTTAGTACTTGAATGGGTGACCACCGGACAAGGAAGCTCTGCGTTAAATGCCCTAACAACTGTAGCATATTCGCAGCTTGCAGGCGTCTTATCAATGAGCACGAGATAAGACGATAGATATGCCGTATGGCGGTCCCGAGTTCATAGATGTTGAGCACGTTGAAGAACACTACCTCTGAAACAACAGCGGATTAGGCAAAATTTCCGGTTGGGAGGAGTGTGCTCACCGGCGTCGGAGTTTATTAGCCCTGGTAGCAGAAATAGTCCGACGTTAAATAAAGCAGGGTACAAAAAATAAGAACATAAATTGAATATTAGGTACTGAGGAAAATACTGGATAATAATTTATTGACTTTCGTCAAGTGTGCCATGGATAATAATTTGTTTACTTTTACTGTGGTGAATTTTCAAAGTGGATTCCTTCTCATTCGAAACACATTTCAGCTCGTTCAATCGTTTCTCTCAACACGTTTCGTAACATTTGAGACGTTATACTTCCAAATGCCCGTAGAATTCTTTCTTCTGAGATTTCAAGAGTGGCTGGGGCTGCTGCATAGTAAACCTTTTCTTTGAAATATCCCCTTATAAAGAAATCGAGCACAGTGAGATCCGGTGAGCAAGCAGGCCACCGTACTGGATCATTGGTTGCAACAACTTGATTATTAAAATGTCCTATTGAGGGATTAAGAAATTATCTGGTATTATGAGGGGGTGATCCATGTTTTTGGAAGTGAATTCGCTGTAAAACTGGTAAAGGTAGTTTATTAAGATGATCCTCGATTTCATTTTGAAAAAAGCTTAAGTACCTATTCCCTGTTAAGTGACTTAAGTGAAACAATATTGGCCCGATTATTCTGTTTCTAACGATACCAGCCCAGACATTGACGCCAAACCTTTCTTGAAAATTGCTCTCTCTCTCTCTCTCATTGCATGTTGATTTTGTTGGGCCCAGTACCGAGTATTTTGCTTATTGAACATACCATTATTTGTAAATCGTGAGTCGTCGGAAAATAGAATAAAGTTGATGAAATTTGGGGTAACTCTATGATTCTGAAGCAGCCAATCACAAAACACTACCCGTCTATCGCCATCGTCAGCATACAAATGTTGATGTAACTGATATTTAAATGCTCGATATCCGTGCTTTTTCAGTATTTTTCTTGCTGACTCGTGACTTATCTACATTTTTCGACTAATTTCTCTTAAAGAAACCGTTTTATCAACCTCAACCATAGCAAGAACGTTATTCTCAGTCTCTTCATTTATAATAAACCTTTGTTCCGCCTCTCGGTTTCCTTCTTGCCTGCAACGATTCTCAACATACGGAAAATACTGATGAGCTGAATGTTGCCGATTGAGATATTTCTGAGCATACAACTCAGCAGCATTCCTTGGATTTCTGAGACATTCTCCAAATATTAATAAACTATCCACTTTTTCACTTTGAGTATACATTATTTTGGAGAAAAATTCAACTGATATTCCACGAAAACTAAGAAACTTTTACTGTCTGCTCATAAAGCTTATGTCACTGTCATTACCTGGCTGTTTTGTTTTCCAAAGAAGATTCGATGAAAATAACTGCAAAATATTATAATAATAATAATAATGTTTATTGTGCATAAAAAAATCAAATCTTACACACAAAGGGAAAAGAGGGTTAACCATGAGCTATCTTCCATCCTTCCCAAAATTGACATGTATTTTCGTAATATAATTAAATTAAATGCATTAAATTATTTAAAAAAAAACTTAATATGTTTTCAAGGAATAATAAGACTACAGGACAATAAATTGATAACATTATGAATATATGATGATTTTTAGACTTTGAATAATAGGACTACGATGAGGGATAATTCTATTTATTACTTCAGAAGTTTTTTTTTCTCATTTTTTTGAAGATTTTTTCATAATTCATTAAGAAATAATCAGTTGTGATTTCAATGCTTTGTTGAATTGAGAAATCGAAAGATCCAGTAAGGGTAGTATATGATTCAAGTATGAAGGGGCCAAAGATGAAAAGCATCCTTCGAATTTCGAAGTATTATGAAAGGGAGTACTGAAGGAATCAATCCTGATATTTACTAAATGAAGATCGGATCTTCTAATTATCAAACTATATAGGTACCTAGGAGTTTGAGTTTGTAGCAACCTATACACAAATATACTAGTAAGATATTGAACTCTGGCTTTGACATTTAATTCTTCCATACTTATTAGGTAAGGAGTTATGTGCTCTCCGAATGGTATACCACATACAAATCGCATGCAAGCGTTCTGAATACGTTGCAATTTATTCTTGTTATACTGTGGTAAGAAATTATAGTACACTGAACAGCAGTTATCGATATGAGGATAAATCAGAGTTTTAACTGATCTTAGTTTCATTTCTATAGAAAGCTGATACTTGAATTCATATAAATTTTTCAGTTTGAAAAAAGTTGTTCTGAATATTGTTCCCACATGTTTATCGAATGAAAGAGAGGAATCAATAATAACACCCAAATTTTTTGTAGAATCGGCCCATTCGATGTCAGAATTATTTAGTGAGAGCCTATGATGATTTATTATTTCTGTTTTCTGTCTTAGTGGTCCAAAGCATAGTGCAACTGTTTTAGTAGGATTTATTCTCAAACCGTGGTTTTCAGAGAAAATTAACGTATTATGTAAGTCTTGGTGGATATGTGTAAAACAATTTTCTGTTTCATCGGCTTTGCCAGTTAAATAAATTCGAAAGTCATCTGCATAGAGATGGGCATGACAAAATGACAATGAGGACGGATAATCGAATATAAAAATCGAAAAGATCAAGGGCCCCAGAATACTTCCTTGTGGAACTCCTAATTTAGTTTCATTCAATGAGGAGCACGAGAGATCTTGATCGAGTATGACTCTTTGGGCCCGTCCTGTCAGTGATATCTCATCAAATCCAATGTACTTCAGTTTACTGATGAGTAATTCAAAATTATCCAGATCAAATGCTTTACTTTGATCGAGCATAACTAGAAGAGAGACAGCGGATTTGTCACTAGCTTTTCCGATGTCATCGATCACTTTAAGTAAGGCAGTATGTGTTACATGTTTTTGGCGAAACCACGACTGCACATCAGGAAGTATTTTATTTTCATCCAAAAATATTTTAATTTGACGAGAGACATTTTTTTTTGCACACTTAAGATAACGAGGGCGAAATGCCTCATGGCTATCCATGACACACTTGACAAAAGTCAATAAATTATTATCCAGTATTTCCCCTGGTAATATTTAATTCATGTTCTTATTTTCAATCCAATCGCGAATAAATTAGTATCGTTAGATTCGTCAAAAATCCTATTTTCGGAAAAGGCTTGTTAAAATATAGTCGCCATTTGAAAAATGATAGACACGAAAATTGTATTTTGCCGACTTGTTTCATTCCTATCTATCATACTAGCCACAAAAACATTGCGATTGTAATTTTCTGACATCACCTGAGGTCCTCAGATTAGTTTACGTCCGATCATGGCCACCTAGATGCAATATCAAAAGTGACTCTTAAAAAATGAAGTGGGCGTGAAATCTTCTTGAAATGTCACATTCTGATCCCAAATTGTCTCAGAAATAAAAAAATGTTACAATATACAAGGTGTTCCATTCAAAAATTCAGAACCGAAGCATTTCCGGTATTGCTAATGGTAATGTTAATGGTAATTGCTTTGGATATGTGACGTAGGTTATTCCGTGAGTTATGGATTCAGAAGCTTGTCGCACAAAGCGACAATATTTTGAATCACGTAATAACTTACGTCACGCATCCAGAGCAATTATTTTTTACTTTTTAGCGCATTTGAATGAAAGCATGTCTTAAAAAAGTTTTTTCAATAATTATTTTATTGTGTGCTTCTTAGGAACTTGAGTACGTCTTAATCCATGCATTTTTGTTGAAGCATCGTTATTTTTATGCCGTTTTTTCCTGTAAGTTCTGAGGTCATCTTCAGTTCATAAATTTTAACCAAATTCATAATCTCCGACCCCAAAAACCTCGACATACCAATTTTGAATAGAATCGGACCATAAACCTAGATCTCGTTCGCCATCTTGGAGTGCCATTTTGTTTTTCTCTCTAACAAAATTCCATAAGCCGCCATTTCAATTTCATAAATTCTGAAAAAAAATCATAATCTCCGACTCCGAAAATTCCCACATACAAATTTTGAATGGAATCGGACCATAATTACAAAACTCCTTCACCATTTTGGAGCCGCCATCTTGATTCTATGAATTTTTATGAATTCATGATCTCCGACCCCGAAAACCCCCACATACCGATTTTGCATCGAATCGGACCATTATCATAAACTTGTCTGCCATCTTGGAGCCGCCATTTGGAATTTATGAATTTTGACAAAACATTCCTAATCTCCTACCCCAAAAAACCCCAACATACCAATTTTAAATCAAATCGGACCATAATTACAAATCTCTTCCACCTTTTTGGAGCAGCCATTTTGTTTTTTTCTCCAACAAATTTTGCAATGTACTGTCACCAGAATTATGAACACCTGTCAAATTTTAGCTCAATCGGATGTCGGCAAGTGCTCCAAAAATGGATTACAAATTTTAAACCGGAAAGAATGACAGAACGAACGAATGACAGAACGAATGACATACGAACGAAGCAAGTTAAATAAAAACTTGTAAAAAATACTCTTGTTTTCTGAAAAACCCGTATTTTAGACGTTATTCCCAAAATTCCAAAAATATTTTCTATGAACCTATATTGGTCGGCTCGATAACGAAGGATATCATATAGTCTCTGCTCCTCCTGATATATTCTCATTATTAATATGACAACACTACATACATTTTTTTATTAAAATATAAGTGCTTCACATTCTTCACGGAAAATAAGGATTTGTGTTAATTCAACCAAATTTATTTGGTCACTTTTATTGGCTTGATCCGACTAAATGAAATCCATCCCAAA
>JAFIRS010004377.1:0-89452 GCA_018342105.1 Gonioctena quinquepunctata
AAAAGCCTCCGATTTTATAAAAATGTGTGCTTTACTTCCATAAGAATACATGTAAAAGTAGTGCATATGAAGTACTTCTGTACAAAACCAACTATGAATGAGTGACCATGGCTTGTAAATTCCCACTATAACATAAGATTACAAAGTATGGCAGTTCGCGTAATATGAACACTGAAAGAAAGACTCTAAATGTACTTTAGTTTGCAAGGCACCTACAATTGGGTGAAAATAGTATCTGAAATAACCGCCTCCTACAATGATACTGTGCATCGAACGACCGGCTTCAACCCATTTGATCTTTTTTATGCATCGGTCGACTTCAGAATCGCTTTATAGTTTATAAGATCTTGATCGGTGAAATTTGTTGGTTGGTTTTCAGTCAGAAGTCTCTTCAATCCCTCAGTCAGTTCGTAGGTGTTTTGACCCAGTTTCAACGTATTGCCTTCAATATCTATGGGTTCTTTTTCTATGAATCATGTCGTCCCATCCATATTGATGCCATAATAGTCGGGTTCAGGAAATAGTACGCTTCGAAAGTCCCAGTACCACTGACATTTACTGTCACATCAATCATGTTTATAGAAAAACAGTTGGTGTTTCATAGTAACATTAAACCTGTACACATCTGTGTACCCAAGATTGAGCTAGGGTATTCAGCTTTGGCTTCGCATTGTACAGAGCCATACTAACGAGCAGTATGTGCCATACTGCGCCATACTAACGAGCAGTATGTGTCACCCGACTATTATGGCATCAATATGGATGGGACGACATGATTCATAGAAAAAGAACTCATAGATATTGAAGGCAATACGTTGAAATTGGGTCAAAACACCTACGAACTGACTGAGGGCTTGAAGAGACTTCTGACAGAAAACCAACCAACAAATTTCACCGATCAAGATCTTATAAACTATAAAGCGATTCTGATGTTGACCGATGCATACAAAAGATCAAATGGGTTGAAGCCGGTCATTCGATGCACAGTATCATTGTAGGAGGCGGTTATTTCAGATACTATTTTCACCCAATTGTAGGTGCCTTGCAAACTAAAGTACATGTAGAGTCTTTCTTTCAGTATTCATATTACGCGAACTGCCATACTTTGTAATCTTATGTTATGGTGGGAATTTACAAGCAATAATCGTTACCATGGTCACTCATGGTCACTCATTCATAGTAGGTTTTGTACAGAAGTACTTCATATGCACTACTTTTACATGTATTCTTATGGGAGTAAAGCACACATTTTGATAAAATCGGAGGCCTTTTTGGGAAAATGAAACCGTTCAGTCCTCCGGTCTACCGTTTCACTTTATACACTGCTGATTTCAGTCTGTTTGTTCCAGATCATTGTGCGGTTCAGATCTGTCTTGTGGTGAACAAAAATTCTTGTAATGTCTACAGTGCAAAAATTCAAAATTGTTAAAGACAATGTTAGAAAAATTCGACGTTTTGGACTCCAGGGCCGAACTGTGGACTTCAAAATTGCTAATATACCCAAGGGTGCGGAGCCTGTGGAGTGGGTGAGGGACGCAATCACCCAAATTATTCTCAAAAGGAACGGAGGGAGTGGAGCCAACCGATCAGATTGGTTTCACTTTCTGTTCCAAGGACACGGGTGGATGCGTTTTAAGCCTGCATCGGAGGTGACAATTAATGATGTGTGGCAGAGGATTTCTGCCATATATCAATCAAATTCCACAGGACTCAATACGGAAACTTTCTGTTTGGAGATAACGTCGGTTCCGATGCCTAAGGGCAAAGGTCCAAGGTCAAGAACCAAGACCCCTGAAAAGACAGTTTCTCTCCGATCACAGCTCTGTACCTTTTGGGTATGAAAAATTAATAAGAATTTGTAATGTGTGTGGTCAATTTTCACAAACTTTGTTACCACAAACACAGTTTGAGATGAATGATGACGTCACCGACAACGACAATCTGCTCAGAGAGGTGAACAAAATCAGTGAATATGTTGGATGACATTCATAATTGTTGAAAAGTCTCCCAATTTCGATGAATTAATGAACCGTCTTATTAAATTAGAGACCGTAGTTCGTGCTGTCGAAAATTTCAACGAATTATGAATCGCCTCCATTGACTTGGAAGCCTGTATTCGTGCTGTTGAAATAGGAAAGAGGCAAAATTTTCCATTAAGTGTTTCCTCCATCATCTTTATTGTTCCAAATGGTAGGCCTATCAGTTATCGATATTTAAGATTCGTCCTAAATAACGATAACAAGTGTGGATTCCGAAGGTTTAAACCTTCATAACGAGGCCGTGCACACCTCCAGTCTTTTGTAAGACCTCCTCCTGGGGTTGGCCATGGAAAACGGTGTGTTTGTATAGGTTTTTTCGCATAACATCAACATGAGGACTGACGTCACAGTGACATCATTCTTTCAACAGAGGTTCCAGGTTATTTATACCCATATTTGGGTTGAGTTGGATTGGGTTGGGTCGGGTTGAGTTGGGTGAAAAACAGATGTACAAATAACATATTTATTAATCATCATATACAGATATAACTTTCGATAGAAGAGTCTTCAATTGCTATAAAAGTCCTTCGGCGGCGCATGGTATATCAAATAAATTCCAGTTGAATTGTCCTGCTGAGACTTTCCGGGTGAATTCGTTATACTTGTAATATGTATCTCGACGAAGAAATATAAATGTCCATCTGAAGACCGTTGTGATGTCATTTGGTACGCCTCGGAAAATGTCACTTATTCGCCCTCTACTTTGAATGTCATTTGGGGTATTATTGAATTTAATATAAGATTGACTATTAACTAACCAATAGTTGGCTCCTGTGTTCGTTTGGAATACAGCATTGATCTCCGATTTATCAGACATCTGTAGCATGTATATGTTTCGGCTGTGTAAATCCGGGGATGGTGCCTCGTAGAATGTATTTGTAGAGTCATCGATGGCTATCATATTTCCTTCTGCTTTTTGATAAATATGTAAAACCGGTGCCGTTGACTTTTTTCTTGATACATCCTGTCTTCTTAATATATATTCATGTTCCTCCTTTAAGATGACGATATCAGCCTATGTGACACCCAGGATGCTTGTTTTTTCGATCCTGTCGGGGTACTCATTGTGATTTTCAAAAAATTGTTCCATAGGTCGAAATAGCTCAGTTGGAAGAGCGATAGACTGAAGATCTGGCGGTCCCTGGTTCGAACCCAGGTTTCGAAATTTCCCGTTTTTTGTTCAACTCCTCATGATATACATGCAAACTCTCCATATTCATGTTCTTCAGTCAAAGTTGTCTTGATAGAGTACTCGCACCCTTTTGTATCTCACCCCATAACGAAGTTAGCTCCTAGTGCCCTTTTGCCATCAGAAAATACGTTATTATGATTCTTGGCATCAGAAGAATTCATTGACACCGAAATTTCCCTATCGCGTCGAAATCAGTGGTCACTTCGGTATGAGATTTTGATGGATTTGGACTCTGTTCGATGTGGCCTAACCATTGAGCATTAGTTTTCTTCTATCTCTATTTTTACAGACCGGAAGTGCTTCTTTTTCGATGATTCGGATAGATCCGAAACGCCGATATTCAAGTTTTAACTCGAAGACAAGTGACATTCATGTTGAATACACCCAATAGCGTGCCTACCCTACGCTACACCTCCAATATGGTCGTCTCCACCCCACGACCAATAACACGTCACCCACAATGGCCGCTGACCTGGACACTAGCGCCCCCAGTGACACCAGTGGCCAAATCATAACGTAGTGGGTTAGAATGCCTTTTTCAATGTCGAAAAGACCTAGGAAGCTGCATTCGTCATTGAAAGAGATACAGCGATGTGCGGCTGAACAAAATTCATTTTTCTGAGTTGAATCCAAATTCTAATATATTCAGACTTTTATTCCATATTGCAGTGAACACCGGAAATAACACTTCTTATCAGAAAGTGCAGATTCCCCATTGTTTATAATAACTTTCATCATCATCGAAAACAGGAAATAGCTTCCGGCCATACTGATAACGCTCGGTCACGTATGCATGACGATTGGGAGGGAAAAACGTTTCAAATAGCAAACGCATCAGTTATTTATCGGCGCTCCGACCAACTATCGGTGTTCTCATTCCGACTACCAGTACTCGTGCTATTCATCAAAACTTTTTCGTGCCAGGGTTCATCTATCAAAAAAGTAAGTACATTTTCTTATTCTTCAGTGCTTTATTCTTCTCCTTATAATATTTTATTTTTCATTTCAAAAGTGGATTATTTTAACGTGCCTCTTTTTTTTCAATACTGCATACAATCTACCATTTTTATAAGGACTTCCCCAAGTGTTCAATTATTTTTCAATTCTTTCAAAAGTTGATTGTTTTAATGTCGTGTGAACTCAACAGAAAATCCGCTGCTAAAATCACCCACATTCCTGAACTCTGAATCTATGATGATATATCAGTCTAGCATGTTTTATATTTCGATACCTATATAACTTGTAGACCTGATCAAAGTTTAATTTCCAGAAGTACTCCTATGCTGATTCCAAACGTTTTGACGCTAGTACATCAAAACGGATCAATGATACGTATAGAACATTGAATTTCCTCTTCTCAGAGTATGCGCACGAGGTTGTGCTCCCAATAATAACGAAGTTAGCTCCTACTGCCCTTTTAACACCGGATAATGTTTAATTATGCATCTTGACATCGATACGATTCCAATGATACCACACTCATCAAAATCGAATTCTGGAGATCTGGCGGTCGTGGGTTCGAAACCCAATTTAACATTCTTGTTTTTGATGAATTTGGACTTTCTCGATGCGTCCATTACGAATTGAGTATTGGTTTTGTTATTTCATGTACTTAAGGCTATCAAATAGCGATTATAGTTCTACGATGAAATTGGAGGGCGGAGCTTGATGGATGTTCTCCTTTCATTTGACACCTCACTTGCTATGATAGGACAGATACTGGATTTTTTATTTTTTCAATCGATTTTCAAGTGCCAAAATGATTCAAGTACATCGATTCACATTGCTTCGTTGAAACTCAGTCGAATCGGCAACATTGACTTCTTTGGTACACCCTGTATATGTATTTCACGGTAATCTGAGTCACTCTGTATATTTGATATTTGTTTTTTTCTTTCCAATGACCGTCAATCATGTTTTTTTTCTCTCCCCTGAGCGGCGGTTGTGTTTTTTTTTCTTCCAACAGAGTCTTCTTTTCTCTCCAATGACAGGCGGCCAAGTTTTTTTCAATAACAGACGGCCATGTTTTTTTCAACGACAGGCGGTTTTTTTTTTTCCCATAGGCCGGCCTTTTTTTTTTCTTTTTTTCCGATGACAGTGCCATGTTTTTTTTTCACAATGACAGAGGCCATGTTTTTTTCTCGAATTATGTCGGCCATGTTTTTTTCTTTCAGTTGTCAATGAAACACCCTGTCTATCTTTACGCTCTGCACACTCTCATATCTCTCTCTTTCTCTCTCTCTTGTCCGTAAAGAGCTCCTATGAGGTGGGCCAACCCCCAAATTTTTAGGACCTTGCATCCGCACCCCACTGACAGGATCAACCCCCGAATTTTCACACGGTCCAAGGCCACGGGCCTCCTCCCAAATTTACCCACGGGCCAACGCCACGGTGGGACAATGGTTGCCTGACCATCATTCTTCCTCCACGGGCCAACGCCACGGACCAACCCCAAATCTTTCCATGGGCCAACGTCACCGTGGGCCAATCCCCAAATGTTCCCACGGTCCACGGTGGGCCAACTCAACACGACTCAACCCAACTCAACCCAACTCAACCCAACTCAACCCAACTCAACCCAACTCAACCCAACTCAACCCAACTCAACCCAACTCAACCCAATCACATTCCACCCACCCAGACCAATCGCCGAAATTCAGCCGTTGACGTCCACAACCGCCAAACCGAACGCCTAATCTCAGCACGGGCCGTTTGGCGGTGTCTTTGCACCCCGTTCCAGGCCAGACCCGTGTAAGTTTGCGGCCATTCCGCCCTGGACCAAGGCCCATCCCGTCACCGCCAACCGTATCTTTGCAGGAGGCTTTCGGCTATGGACCATCGGTGAAAGCTATCCAACAGTGTCTTGAAGTCTGCCGTTGCCATTTTGACCTTTGAAGTCTACCAACTCCGTCAGGATTCCGTCACGAAACACGTTCCCCGGTGGGCCAACCCCCAAATTTTCCCACGGGCCCACTGTTGCCATTTCGACCTTTGAAGTCTACCAACTCCGCCAGGATTCCGTCACGAAATACGTTCCCCGGTGGGCCAACCCCCAAATTTTCTCACGGGTCAATTCGGTCGTTGAAGTTTACGAACCGCCATGGGCCACCGGTGAAAGCTATCCAACGGTGTCTTGAAGTCTGCCGTTGCCATTTTGACCTTTGACCCATCCCGCCGCCGCCAACCATATCTTTGAAGTCTTCGGCCCCCCACCAACCGTGTCTATGAAGTCTACGACCCGCCAACGACCATTGACGTATACCTTCCGTCACCAATCGACCCGCCAACGTTGCCACTCACAAGCGCTGTTGCCATTTTTCACTCTTTCAAAAAGTCGTAGAATCTGGGGAAATTGGCCTGCGCCTCACGTATAAAAAATACCCAGAATCTGGGGAAAAAATTCCGGTCACAAGTGCCCCCCTTCCGCTCAAGTAAGACTGACTTCCAAAGGTTACGGAAATCCAAAGTTGTTCCGAGAAATTACTCACCTGCGAGAAGATTATTTTAAATTTGATCGACTCATGAACATAAAAAGCAATACCTCCTCCTCTGCCATCTCTGTCAGCTCTAATGATATTTTAAGAGTTCATCGCCACACAATCTGAATTTATGTCTTTGTTTAGCCAAGTCTCGGACAATCCGATAATGTCATAATTACCATTAAGTATAAAATCACAGAGCACATCAAAACCTGTAAATAACGACCTAATATTCGCGAAGATGCATTTGATTGATTTGGACATAATAATAATGATAGATAGTGGTGAAAGTAAATATAAGTAAACATTAGAAAACTATTTCGACGAGATAACACTGTTAGACCGAGTTTTTCTGTCAGTGATGTCGGAACTACTTGGAGGCACTTTCAACTTTTTTGAGTGTGGTTTGATAGTGTGGTTCAGTTCATCAATAACAGTGACAGCAGCGCTTCCTTTAGGACTTAGAGAAAAATCAGTTACTGTAGACGGAGTGGAAGGAGCACTCGAAATTATCCCCCTCTTTTTCGATGAAATATGATCTTCAGTTTCTGGTGAACTTTCACTAGTGGATTCTTCTCCACTCAGTTCCTCAGCTGTGTAGGTATCTCCATTGATAATAAGTCTGTTGTTCCTTATTTTTGCCGACAGGTTCTTAGATTTGGCTTCCTTCATATGTTTGACCAAAATTCTATTATTTACCCGATCCTGGGAGCACATGTCTTGAATAATAGAAATTTGTGTATCTTTCAGTTTGTGAACATGCTGAAATATTGTGTTTTTGGTCAAGAGCGAAATAAACTCAACTTTAATGCCTTGTTTTTCATTAATATTGATAAGGAATAAATTAAATATATCTTTTATGCATAAATCTAAACCCATTAATGAATTCAGCTTATTTACGATGGCGGTAGCCAGGTTATGATTCACTACCACATCAAGGCCCGAGATGATTGTGTTTGTTCTCCTGTCTTTTCGCTCATGAATAAAAAATTTATTTTCGTAGGTATCGCACTTTTTTTCCAATTCTACAATACGTTCGTTTTGTGATTTTATAACGTTCATCAATTTATTGTTTTCTGCTCCCATGTGTTCAATTAATTCATGCTTCGTTTTCTCATTCCCCTTATTGATAGCCTCTAAGAGTTTGGAGAACAATTCATTGTTTGATAAATGACTAGATTCGCACATGCCTGCACAGAACGAGCCCACCCTTGTTGGGATAGAAGTCCGGCCTCGTTAGTCAAGGTTAACTGACGTGTTTGAATCAAAGGATAAAGGACTTCCAAAGGTAAACATGCGGTCAAAATGATAATTGATGAGGCTTACAGGTGAATAACAGTTCTCCGTGGCCTGTGGCATATGCACTTTCACTTATGTGACACTAACGTAATTTTGATAGGCTTTATATTCGTGATACACCTTGTTGAATTGCGGAGGTTAGATTAGAGGTGTTTACCGTTTCCACCAATCACTCAAAATGAATTAACGCAGAACCTCCAACTACTATATGATTTTCGAACCATCACTATGGGGGATGACCATGGTGATGTAGACGGCTCGACGATAATTTTTGCTAACATGTCATCTAATTCCTCATTCACTACCTTTTGCATAGCTGGAGATATTGGATAGTATCTCTATTTTACAGGTGATGATGTAGTTCGGATTTCGTGTTCAACCAGATGAATACACCCTGAGGCATTACCCATAGCAGTAAACGCTTCATCAATCACTAAATTGAGCCTCTGCCGTTGGTCCTCAGTGAGTGAGTCACTATCTTGTATGCCTGCCAATTCAACATTTTTCCTCAAGTCGTCATTCCGAAAGCTCCAGTCTCCTGTATACAAATCCGGAATGATTCCCATTTTTGTCCAGAAGTCCACACCAAGGATAAGTGAATATGGTAGATCAGGAACCACCAAGACTTCGAGAAACCTAACACGATCTCTCAGTTGAATAGGAAGGAAAACAGACCCAGCAATACGACATTTGTCACCATTCGCTACGGTACAAACTTTGCTCTACTCCTGATCCTTCGGTATTTTCCAACCGGATCTGCCTATCTGTTGTTCGGGTAGCGCCACTATCCAATGAGCCAAGGAAGCTTTGTCCAAGCCACCGTTTTCATAAGCAAATAAGATCTGAAAAATAAATAAAAACACAACTCGCTTATGTCATGAAAATATAATTCACTATGGGTTAGACTCCGCGAATTAAAACTATTCGAATCCTCATTCTGACATTGACACGCCGACGCCGCGACGCTTGTAAATAGAATCGAGAAACATTTCTGCTGTAAATAAACGTCGCGAAGAATATTCAGTTCTCCGCTGGCAGCCCAAGAAAGCAGATTGTTCGATAGAAAGCGTCTGTGGCCATTGACGTCATCCTGCCTACGACATATGATAGCGAACCTGCGATAAATGCAATTAATAAAATTTAGTCGTGGTGCTGCTCGTGAACAAGCAAGTTGAGTAGAGAGAAGCCGACCTGTCATCGGAGACGAGTACCTCCGAACTCATTGCCGAAGCGGTGTTGGAAGAAATTTTACAAGTGTGGTAAATATAATATCCAGAATATAATTTGTATAATATTTCTGCGAAGTCCCCAAATCGGCACGCGCATAAACGTCACCTACTCGGTAAAAAGGGAGCAGTAAAAGAGGGAGAAGCCGTCTAGGAATCATTTCAGAACGCATTGGAAGCATTATTATATCACCGAGCTCAGTCCGAAGAGTCACGCGCGCGACAACGAGAACCTGTAGTGAACAGTGGTGTCGAATCCGTGGGAGTTGACCGGTGAGCCTAATTATTTTTGTGAATGATAGTCGAAGGTGTTTCGTGTGTAGGAACTTTTGGTAAATGCTCTGACGCAATTGGCATTTTAAGTTCCAGTCAACAAGAGTCTCTGTAGGTTAGAGAAGGAGAGGATAATATCCGCGTTCACTCTGAGGCAGAAGACGGCTTGTTAGTCTCACCAACTAGAGTCCCTGTAGATTAGCAGAGAAAAATGGAGGATGGTAGTTACACCTAGACAGGGGAACGAACTACCACCCCAAGAGGTAGATAAGAGGGTGGAGACACTACAACAAACAGTTGGTAAAGAAGACCACCAAGCTCTTAAATCTAATGAGGACAAACATCAACACTAAAATTGAGATCAAAGTAATATCAAGGGAACTGGACCAAGAGTTCAAAAACATGAAAAGAGAACCAGCTTCCTAAAAGACCTTAGAGAGCTCCCACCTCCAGACCAGAGGATGGAAGAAAACAAAACCCTCCTTCATGGGCACACCAATAGCCAAGAAAAATCTGACAACAAACACGCCCGAGGAGCAAGCACAAAAACATGACAATTTAGGAGCGCAAGGATGCACATGTAAATGCACGTGCCAAAATTCCATCATACAAGATATAAAAGGCGTCACGGACCTGAAATCCTTCCAACTAATAATGGATAAGAAATGGGACGATAAAATCTTTCAGGAAACCAAAATAGAGGTAGGTAACCCACTGTCAGAAGAAGATATCGGCGTCAAGGTGCTGCTCACCGAACCAAACAACCCTGAAATGCGCTCTAGCATACAAAAACTATATAGGGAAAAATACCCGGAAGTCGAGCACCTGCAAGGAGTCCTGGAGATAGTAGAACAAACGACAAGAATAAAAGGCCAAAGCACCGCGTGCACGTGGAAAATCATTGAAATAAAGCAAGACGGCAGTGTCCCAGACGTCTGGAGAAAACTCTCAGAACTCAGGGATGAAACCGCCAACGACGCTAAAACAGATCTGCACCATATTACAGGTATGATAGTCGAGATACTTGGGAGAATGGTGGAAACTATATTCCGCACATCCAGTACCCAAATAAAAATCTACACGACCGAAAAAAAAACGAGGAAAAAAAGAAGTACTAAGACAAGTAAATACCACTATGGCAAATAACGACTCTGCCAACTCTATAAGGAATATAAGAAGTACCAAAGACGGCAAATTGCTGATGATCCTGGACAAGGATAAAAAAGCTCTAGAAAGCATCATGAAAGCGCTTGAACAGGGGGGGGGTCGCTATCGACAAGGGCCCTAGGGGAAGGACAGCCTGCAGTGTACCACATCAGAGGAATGTCGGGGGACACCACGTCTGCCGACATAATGGAGGCATTAAAGTACGTGACATCAGGCTGGAGCCACGTATGCAGAGTTAGCGATACACGCCCCTACGGCAATGATACGGTGGTCGCGACGGTAACCCCCCCAAAGGAAATTGCCGGGGAACTGGAAAATAAGGATTTTATCGGAATCGGTCTGGTAAGGTGTAGGCTGGAGAGACGGGTTAACGTTACTCGCTGCTCCAAGTGCTGGTCATATGACCACAACAGGCAAAACTGTACGGGACCGGATAGATCCAGGAACCGCTTTAGATGCGGCGAGGCAGGTCACAAGTCGACGGAGTGCACAAGGGCACTGCGTGCTATGCAAGGAGACACACAAGACCGGCACAACGGAGTGCAACGCTTTTAACACAGCACTGCAGGATACACTCCACGGAACTAACCATATTACAAGTAAATCTCGGAAGAGCGAGAGCCGCGCACGACCTCGCCCACGCAACAGCAGCGGATAAAAACATAGACATCCTAGTCATAAGCGAACCCAATAAACATTAGCGGGAAAACCAGGCTGGATAACAGACAAGAATAAGGACGCGGCAATATACTGCACGAATAAAAACATCCCCCTAAATAGCATAAAGAACATGAAAGGCTGTTAGGCTGGAAATGATCGATCTACTTATGTACAGTTGTTACATATCACCAAATATTCCGAACAGGAAATTCATCGACATATCAAACAGCATTTTTAACGATTCAGAAGCGGAAAGGAGGCCATCATAGCGGGAGATTTCAATGCCAAATCCCCGCTTTGGAGGTCTCCAAAAGTGGACCAGAGAGAAGAACACATGGCGGAATGGATCGCATCTCTAAGACTCAGCATCCATAACGATGGCACCCCAACCTTCCAGAGAGGGGCCTCAATATTAGACATAGACATCACACTCTCGATAGATCGAACAGCAAGCAAAATACACAACTGGGAAGTGTCAGAGGATGAAAACATGAGCCTGTACAAGAACATCACATACCGAGTCTACATCGCACACAGAGGGAAGCAGAAATTATATAGAATGGAGTACATGGACAAGGAAAAATTCAAGGAAGAAATGGAGCGGATGCTACTCCCCCGCGATAGGACACCTCAGAACCTAACAAAAACAATCAGAAAAGCCCAAACAAAAGCAACAGCATCAGAAAGGGACAGGATAACCAAACAACCTTACTGGGGAAAAAAGGAAGAAATGAAACGCCACACACGCCTCACAAGGACCAGAACAAGGGACCCGCACGACCGAGCAATAGTTGAACAGGAAACCGAACTTAAAACCACCCAAAAAAAAACTCATTGAGCGGTCTAAAAGAGCGCACTGGACTGAGTTATGTCAGAAATTCGATGACGACATATGGGGAGACGGTTACCAGATCGTAGTAAAACACTTGTCCAAACAAACCCTTCCGTGCAAGCTCGAAATGGAAACAAAACGAAAACTGCCAAAAAAACTCTTCCTAGTCCAAGTAGAAGACAGCTGGGTGAGAAGCGCGGCAAGATGTTACCCACCCCTCTTCACCATGACGGAACTCAACGAAGCGGCCGGTAGAATAAAGACCGGAAAAACACCTGGCCCGGACAAAATAACACCAGTAGTTGATGGAGGCCGTAACACCATTCACTTAGGAGACATATAACAAGCAACTCCAGGAGATGATATTTCAAAAATATGGAAAACTGCAAAACTGGTATTAATTCCAAACGCAAACTCGCACTAGACGAGGACGGTATACTCCCACACAGACCAATTTGCCTTCTAGATTAGCCAGGTGAGCTGTATGAAGCGCTCATAATGACAAGACTAGAAAGGAGATCGAGAAAAACGTAATGTCCGATAGGCAATTCGGCTTCCGGAAAGAACGCTCCACTACCCACGCAGTGGAATATATAATAAGCAAATGCAAAGACAGTAGGGAAAAATGGTGTGTCCTCATCATGGTGGATGTGAAAAACGCGTTCAACACGGCGAGGTGAAACATCATAATGTAATCATAATAATAATTTCTTTATTTTCACAAATCAATTTGAACATCAACAGTGTGAAAATACAAATAAAAAATTGAAAAACGTCAATAAAATCAAGCAATAGTCGAAAAGAGACAATCTAAAATATCTAGATGAATATAGTAACATCACATACACGTCACATACAATAATGAGACATAATATAAAATATAGAAATATGATAATAACTAACTCTAGGTGTATATAAAGAAAATGTACACATTACAAAACAAGTAACGACAAAAATTCCTCAACAGTGTAGCAGTTTTTTCACATTAAGAGCTGCTTAACTTCTGTCTTGAAAATATGTAAGTAGGAGATTTAATCCGGTTCTGGATCTTGACCCCCCCCCCCAACGCACGCCCTTGACCTTGAGAAGGAGGGTTGGATATGTGTGTGAGTGTCGTTAACCTTGAAGTGACCTTGAGATGGGGCGGGGTAGAGGACATTGCATATTATTCAAGGTGACCGCTGTCTCATAGGGAGTCTGACATTCAAGGCTAACTCAAGGTGTGATCGTGTGTAACGTTCTGTCCTTCACCTCGAGATGACTTCGAGCATTGGGGGAGAGGGCATATCGTTCTAGACACCCTTCACCTTGAGATGACCATGACCAATGGGGGAGAGGACATATCGTTCTAGACATCCTTCACCTCGGGATGACCTTGAGCATTGGGGGGGAGAGGACATATGGTTCAAACCACTCTTCACCTTGGGATAGTTCCTTGTGAGATGACTGGTCTAGATTTGGGGAGCTAGATTTTTCAATTCTGTTACATATTGCTTGATGGATTCACCTTCTTGTTGTTTGCATGTTAGAAATTTGTGTCTCTGGTATGCTAGATTACTTCTGGGATTGAAGTGATTCTCGAACTTTTCGAGTAATGGATTTATTTTATCATTCTCCACTGGCAGCATGGTGAAAGTATTATATATATACGCAAACCTTACAATACAATACAATTTATTAACATCAATCAAGATTACACATCCAGTATAAATATATAAAAAATGTGAAGATTTCAGATATTCAAGAATTCCTCAGTGCTATAAAATGCATTTTCATTTAAGAACATTTTCAATTTGTTTCTGAAAGACATTTCTGTGGTAGCTTTCACAATGTTCATTATTTTATTATAATATTCAATTCCATCGTGATTGGGTGAGTTCTGACCTACTGGTAGTCTTGAGTAAGGTTGATGTAAATTTGATTCTGAACGTGTATTATACGAGTGTATGTCTTTATTCTTCATTATTCTTCATGTATAGTATCACTTGAAAAAGATAAAGGCTTGGCAAGGTTAATATTTTAGATTCTTTGAATAGTTGTCGGCAAGATGATGATGGAGCAATATTATACATTGCTCTCATTACTTTTTTTTGTTTTATAAATGTCTTTTCTAAATGTGGTGAAGCACCCCAAAGTAATAGTCCGTATTGAAGTACTGATTGCACTAGTCCAAAATAGTGTAATCTCAGGACATCAAAGGTAACTGTATTTCTTATGTTTTTATAACGTAACAAGTGGTACTTAGTTTGGATACTATCGTGTTTTATATGTGTTTCCCATGTTAGTTTTTGGATCAAGAGTAAGTCCCAGGAATTTAAAGGGAGGCAGTGCTCTGTATAGATTTACCATCTAAATGTAAATATAGATCATAGTCTGGTGATTTCGTTTTAGGTAAGAATCGCATGAAATAAGTTTTTTGAAACATTCATCATTAGTCCATTTTGATTACAATACTGTTTTAACTCTCTGGATGCTTCGTTACTATGCTTAACTAGACTTTCAATTTCATCACTTGGACATTAAAATATTTGAGTCCATCAGCATAAAGTATTGTTTGAGCAGGAATAGTGAAGAATGTGTTTATATCATTACAAAAATTATAAAAATAGTGGCCCCAAAATGGAGCCTTGGGGTACTCCTATATCTGATTTTCCGGGTTTGATTTAATGCCATTGATTATAACGGTTTTTGTCCGGTTTGTGAGATACGACTTTGCCCACTCGTGAGGCTTTCCTCGTACCCCATTCCTTCTAATTTCTGCAGTAGCAGGTTTCGATCAATCGTGTCGAACGCACGCTCAGGTCATAAAAAAGTCCCAATGTGTTTTTATTATTTAATGCACTATAAATGAATTCTAAACAATCAGAAATAAAGCTGATATGGTGGATTTTGGTTTTCTAAAACCATGTTGGAATGAGGGAACCAATTTGAACTGTTCCAGATAATTTGTTAGTCTGTCTGAATACACGGCCTCAAAGATTTTTGAGATTTGACACTTTTGGACTCTTTTATGTCTGGAAAAGTACCCGATAGGAATGATTCATTAACAAGAAATAACAGTGGTTCAGCAATAAATTCTGAGACTGATTTCAGGATTAAACCATTGATACCATCTACCCCCGGAGTATTTTTACGAGTTGTTCTCATTAATACAGTTTTAATTTCTTCCGGTACGTTGGTAGAAACTTAGATGATATTTATCAATTTTCATGTCATAGTCTGGTTGGACAGTTCTGAGTTGACCCTAAAAGTAGTTGTTGATATAGTTTGCTTTATCAACGCTATGCGTTAGATGAATTCTGAAAATCAGGGAGAGTTGTAGGTCTTTTGTTGTAATTTCCTGTATTTTCTTTTATTACCTTCCAGCTTTCTCGTACTATATTATTTGAGTTTAAGAGTCGATTATTATTTTGTTGTTTTTGGTAGGTAGGTTGTTTTGGTTTTATATTCCGTTTTGAAGCGTTTATATCTCTGAGTGTAGTGTGGATCGTTCAATTCTTTTTCAGTTTTCCATCTCGCATAGTTGATCGTGCATCTCTTTAATCTTTGCGGAGTACCATTTCTTTTCGAGCTCCTGACAATTGTCTTTTTATTGGGAAAGCTCATTATAATAGTATAGGAGAGTATTATAAAATATAGAAACTGATCATGAAATGACCTGCATTATATACTTCATACCAATCTTCTTTAGAAATTAGAGTTTGGAAAATTTCAATATTTGATTTAGACAAATTTCTCATATTTATATTCAACAATGTTTTCCTTTGGATTTACTATTTTGAAAATACCAATTTGATAGGAATAGTCAGATAAAAATATATTATTTACACTCGTATAATCAACATCCATGTCAGAAAAATATTATCAATGCAGGTAGCAGAATAATGTGTTATTCGAGTTGGTTCTTCTATGCGATGATATATATTATATTCACCCAGTAAATTGATTAATGAATTTTTTGGTTGCTACTTACTAGAAAGTCTACATCGAAATCTCCACAAATGACATATAAATTATCTCCATCATAAATATCAAACATTAATGATTCCAACTTCGTAATGAATGATTTAAAGTTCGAAACTTCAGGTGTCTATATACTGTTAGGATATACAAGTATTTTTTTGTACCAAAAGAGTTTCATTCTTGCCCCACATACTTCAAATTCACTTTCGGCGCTTTTCGTTGATAAGGGTATCGGTTCAAAATTGAGATTGTTATTAACGTACACACATACGCCACCTCTTATTTTTTCTTGTAAAAGTGGACACTAGTTGAAAGTCTCTCAGGGTAGTTGCTTTCAATTTGTCCTCACAAATAATGTTCACTGATGCAAAGGACATTTACATTTTGATTTTTAATATTATACTGAGATCATTGGATTTACTAGCAAGTCCTCCTGTATGTTCAGATGCATAAATGTGAAGGGTTTTCCGTTATTATTATTTTTTGTAGCTCTATTGCCCATGTTCTCTAAGCTACACTGTAGTTGATATATTGTGATGTTCTTGGGGTAGATGTGTTTCCGACTGTATTTCTATGTTGTCTGAGATTATTGTAGTGATTTTGGCTGGATGCTCCTATAGTCGAGGTGCATGAGAGTTAGATGTGAAGTTTTTCAAAAATCCTTATCATTTTGTTCATAATTGTGGTATTTTCTAAAGTCAAACCTTCTATATGCAACTGACTTTGGCCACGTAGATGGTTTATATATTTCATTCTTGAGGTCATAGTTGATTCCCAAACAGGGAAACATTTATTTTGATATTCTTCTGTCGGTAGTTCCTAAATTACGATATCAGCACGGTGAAATATTTCTTGATCTCTGATAATTTAACTATTTTATCAGGAGTGACGTGACGTTTCACTCGATAGCCATATTTTGCTTTGGACTCCAAAATCGTTTTGCTTATCGTTTTCACCAATATTTTTATGTATTGTTTTATTTCTTTTATGTGACTGTCTTGAAACCATTGTTATCTTCAGATACCTTATTTTTCTCCTTTTTCTCCATATAAATGAGTTCACCCATTTTGATGGACCGAGATATTCAGGTAAGTCCATTTTCTTCCCCTTTATGGAAGGATCTGGCAACATCGCGAATTCCTTGGAGCTGTATATATTTGTCACAGTTGTTGATTGTTTTTGTTGTTTTGTTTCGGTTTGTCTGGGCTGCTTTTTATTGGTATTTATAGAGGTATTTACCTGAGTTTTTTTGTTGGGTCATTTTTATTTGAGATTAGTTCTAGTTTTTCCTCGAGTAATTGATTGTTTCGATTCAAGTTTAATATTTTCCGACAACAGATTATACTTTTCTTCCTTTTCTATAATCAATCTTCTTGAGTGCCTCATTTTCTAGCTTTAGATATGCTTTAGTTTCTTCTGATTTTTTGCTTTACAACATATTATTCTCGATTCACAAATCTTAACAAATTTCAGTTTATTTTTCACTGCACAAGACACATGAAAAACGTCTCCACACTCCACGCAGACTAGGTTTTTCACTGGTTTTGTTTGGCAACATTTGAATTGCTTTTCTTTAAAGTTATCTTCAATAATGTCAGAGACCACATTTAAACACTGTGACTCTTTCTCCGCCATCTTCTTCACCAATTAACGTTAATAGCGGGGCACATTGGGTAATTTCTTCTTTCATAGAAATTTCTGTCGGTAGCAGGTATGTTTGAAATCGCTGTTTCCAGAATTTCCAGTTTTCTGCTACATTACCAGTCATTTTCATGGGTGGGACACCTCGGTAATCCATTTTAGTGTTAATTTCTTCCTTTTTTAATTACGCCTTTTACTGTCTCTTGAGAACACTTTGCCGAAATATTTGAAAAATGGCGATTTTTTTTTCGTCTTTTCTAACATCTCAATCCTCAGACTGCGACATGTGATATTATTAGGTTCTTGGGAGAGGGTCTGGATGGGACGTGTCAACATAAAGCCGGTTGGATGCTAACTGTCTTCAATGTCACATAATATCACAGATCACCAGGCACAGAACAATCGGTACAGGTAGAAGGTTGGTCTGCTCTTAGTACTACATTACAATCTTGAACGATAGAAGATAGTGCTTAAGTTGATCTTTCAGTAGCAGATGATTCCACATCTGATTTTATGAACATCCTGTTTATATTTTCAAACAAATCAATCAAATTATCAATTGTGAAAAATGCTTGAATTTTTACCATTTGATTATATTTATAACCAATTAGTATTTGTTTGTTTGAAATAAAATGCCTAATTTATTTTTATTATAATTTTCATGGACGTTTTTTTAATTAACTGAATGAGTAGGTATTCTGATTTTATTTTGTATACTATTGAGTATTTTATAAACAGCTGGCATGTTATAAGTCATAATAAATAATAAAAAAACCATTTGTCATAAGCTTCTCGAACAACATATTTTATAAATGTTCAGCAATTGTAATAAACATCGAATGAGCCCTCAATTTAGGAAAAGTCTCCGTGTTTATAACATACCAGCTGTGGATAAAATGTATTGCATTTCATGTCTTATTAGCACATGGCTAATAAGATACAATAAATAACAATTGTTCCATGTTTATAGTATATTAAAGTATAAGTGGATAAAAAGGGCTTTAAAACACGCGCGATTTTTCGAGCACGACGGCGCAGCCGGAGTGCTCGAAATAGAACAAGTGTTTTTAAGACCAGTTATCCACGAATACTTTACGTTATTTTTTTTTATTGGTGTACTTTGAAATCATATATACTGGTATTATTACTACAAAAAATAGAAATAAGAACTAATAATGCAAGAAGGTTGAATTCGTGATGTGACATCAGTATACCTTTCGTTGTCATGGAAATGAGAAAAACATTCATTTGCAATGTGTTACCAGAGATCAATATTTGTTGTCACCAGAGCTCAAAAATGAATTATTCTAATATCGATTTTTTTAATAGTGAGGCAGAATCGCGGTTAATACCGCGAAAATCCAGTGATATATATAAAATAGAATATGAAAAGTTCATCAAATGGATGGAGGAGCACATATAAATGAACGAATTGTGAGTAATATTTTATATGACATTACAAGGTACTCCTGTCAGATCAATAATCAAAAATTTGTCATTTAGACTTCACGTTTCTCGATTTGTTGATGTTGTCATGGTTACCTTTAAAAAACGCGCGTTTTTTAAAGTTCGATTTAAACACGCTGAGGCGTGCTTTAAATGGGTAAAAAGGGGCACCAATAAAAAAACATATATTTTTTCATGATTTCAAGGATTTTCGTTTTATACGTATGTTATTTGTTTTTTAATATTTTATAAATCCCCATCTTGGGATTTAATGTTACTTAGGTAGGTATCAGGTGATGAAGTTGATATAACTAAACACGAACATTCCAATATGTGCATTTAAGTGTCATTGTGTTTCATCAGACGGAATGATTTTTCTTGCCAAAGCTCTGCTTACTTTTACAAAATCTATATACAATTAATTTCTTAAGCTAAACATTTTTATGGGACTTTGTCTAAATGGAAGTCAAGTGGACACAAAGTAGGTATATCTCATGGACGTTCTTGAAGATGTTTTCGACAGATCAATGCTGCTTGCTGCTATTTTGAACCATACGCGGAAATTTTCATAATGACTCGAAAATGATGTTCTGATAAAGAATATGTAAGTGGAAGAGAGAAGGCAATCTACGAATATCATTCGAGTATAGCACAGTGGTAGATTTCAATCAAAATATCACCTATTGAGGACGTTACCACAACACGCCTTTCAAAAAAATTTGATATACAGTGCGCGCGTAAAGTATGGAAACGTGGAGATACAATAACATAATAAGGTACAATAAAAACATTTTGGTTATGTATGTTAAAGTGTATTTGTAGAAAACTTCTTTTTAAAAACTTTTTATTTTATTATAATATAAATACAATTTTAGGTATATGAAAATACACGGACGACTAAGGGAATTGAAGTGACGCTCTTCTGATCGGGACATCCTTTTATAAGTTTGGAAATGCTGATGCAGAACTGCGTCTTGTTTACGGTTCTGGATGCTTCTTGGGCCCAGGTGTCTGGATGCTGACTATGCTGTCCTTCTTGACCTTGCAACATTGTTGCATACTACGTCCCAAATTACTGCGTAGAATACGGTGATTTTTCGATATAACAACTCCTTTCTTTTGGAAAAGTTGATGCTAAGGGTGCAGCAACTTTTAGGCGTGGACTCTGTTGGTACAGGAATTCAGTTCTATGACTTCTTCTTAAATATCTTCACCAAGATGTATACTAGGACGTCTTCTTGGAGAAAAGAGCCTGGAAAGGACTCTCAGGGGAGAATGTTGGCCTGGAGGTTTTGGGGGATGATCATCTCCTCTTGATGTCATAATTCCTATTTTTACAGATTTATGTTTCCTACACTTACAGAAAACATATAAGATGATCAAACAGACAATTAATACAATAATAAAATAAGTAAACCAAAGAAATATGTTTCGTAACGAAAGGTTCATTTATAATTTTATCAAGATCATCAGAGTATTGGCTCAATTTATGTTGTGCAATATTTAAATCATCAACGTTTAGTTTACTTAATTTCAATGGTTTCAGGGCAGGCATATTATGTTTTTCAGGAAGGTGCTTACAGCATTCAAATGGTATCAGAATAGGATTACTATTATAAGTAATATTTTTCTCAAGAGTTACGTGCGTGGAATGTACTCTGGTGTTACCCACAAAAGCATTACAATCTGCCTTTAATTTCAAAATTGAATTGTTTTGAATAATTTTGGTAAATGGTTCAACATTTAAACAGGTTATTGTCAATGCTAAAGGATCTGATAGTGTTATTAACCAGATATTCGGATCCAAATTGAATACTTTTATAGTCCTTTGCAAAAGTAGAGACATCTGACAAGTTCTAGGTATTTTAACTGAATATTTAAATAATTGAGCTTCACAAATAGCATCATTATCTATAGGAAATGGTGAAATGTTTGAACAAATTCTCAAACTAGGGCCTACAATTTTACAATCATCTACATTTTGAAGTGTAAAATACAACATGGAATCATCTTCTTTCGCTATATATTTTGAGTTTGTAGGTAAAATATGAGAAAGTCCAGTCCTGTTATCAGGGATAGGAATGGGGTATAATTGATAGGAAGTATATAATTCAGGTTCAACAAGAGGGATTTTGAGAATAAAAACCATTCGTGATTCGGTCTGAAAGGCCTGAAGTTCAATCAAATCAAATATTGAGCAATGGATGAGATTTTTGCAGGAAGGGGTAAATTACTTTCTTCACTGATTGTGAAATGTCTTGAAGGGCATGTTCTAAATCCCATGGGTAATTATTGAAGTATGGAGTATTTTAATCTTGCGAAAGTGATTGAATCCAAAATGTCGTCTAAATATGATTCAATAAACAAATAACTTTCCATAAGTGATTCACAGACTTCCAAAGTTTTACTTCTGAATCTATGACTAATACATCATTTTTCAATATCTGAAATGGAATCTTCGATTTCCTTAAGATCCTTGTTGAATGTCTCCTCGTCAATTTGTAATTTTGAATAGTTGTATTAAAACTTTTTATTACTGATGTAGTTACTGAGATTTGATTTTCAATAGGTTTTCCAATTGATATTCATCTCGCGTAATTTTATTAATACATTCGTTGAAATATTCACCATCACTGCTATCCAAATTGCCGGTTAATGGCTTTCCAAAAGTACCAATACCATTAATCAATCCTCTTTTACTCGTTTTTTTTTTCAATATGGTTTGTATCTAAATATATTTCTTCAAGTTTTGAATCTAATGATTCGGCAATTTGTGTTAATAAACAACATGAGTTTTAGCTTTTGCATAAAGAAAGTTTATCCCTGTATTTTCAGTTTCTAAAAATAATACTAAGCTTTTTAATAATTCATTATTATGATTCAAAGCGTTGCCTACTGCAAGTATATCTTTGTAAACAAGTAATGTCCACTTCTCATTTGAGAGTTTCAGATTGTCCTTTTGATGATAATAAATACCTATGGTATTGTTGATGGGGACCACATCGTATTGTCCGAATGCCATCGCTGTAATTACTGCGATAACTGCGAGAATACATTTTTTTCTGAAATGAATTTATTCAGAATAAGGTTTCATTCTATCGAAATTTATTTTTGCTTGTTGGTTTGTTTCTAAATTCTTTAGGAGTGCTGAATTTTTAAAAATTTCAAGTATTTGAAAGGGTCCATTAAATTTGTTTTGAAGTTTATTTCCAATCTGACTCTCTTTAACGTAGACTTTATCTCCTACCTTATAGTCAGGGGGATCATGTTTGATGTTTTTATCGAAGCGTATCTTAGCTTTTTCTTTAGTACGCTCCGTTTTTTGTCTAGCAATCTGGTAATAGTATGAGATTCGATTATTCAAGTCTCGGATATATTTAGTTATTAAATTCTTTTCATTATATAAGGTTTCAGGTGGTCTAGTTGAGGTGTGTCCGAATATTAATTCGTACGGGGTGAATCCATAAGTTTTATTTTTTGTGTTATTGTAACAAATAACCGCATATGGGAGAACATTTAAAGGGTGTTCATCAGGGTTTTCCGTTTGATGTGCTCTAATCATTTCCATCAGGGTTGCATGAAATCGTTCTACACTTGCATTACTTTGAGGGTGATTTACACTTGAAAAAGTCAATTTGATGTCGTATAATATACACAAGTCTTTCATAGTATGATTATTAAATTCTCTTCCACTATCACAATGAATTCTTTCGAAAGGTGTTTTTGGTGTTTCAGTTAGAACTAAAAATTTTTGGTTTTTTGGATTATTTAAAAATTTTTGTCTGCAAATTTTAGTTTTTTGGCATGTTTCACATTGTTTCACATATTTTTCTACATCTGTAGTGATTCTGGGCCAATTATACTTTTCTCTAATTCTTCTTAAGGTTTCATTAATACCTCTATGTAAATTTGCCTTTCCATTATGATATTGATCTAGAATCAAGGGGATTTGATCTTGATCTGGGACCTGAACTATATCTTGGCAAATTTGAAATTTAATTTCGTCATCATCTGCTAAAATGTATGACAACATTTCTTGGATTGGGAGATCTGGATTATTTTCAACATGATATATTTGATTTGATTCAAAATGTGTCGATCTCATAAAGGAACTAAACATATATTCGATTGCATTTTCGGGATCATACGGTATAGGAATCATGAAATATTTCCTATTTTTATGTCTAGAAGTTGTTCGTTCGTAAAAGCAAATTTTGAATAATTTTTATGGATTTACTAGTTAAAACATTAATTTTGTTATACTGAAAATTTAATTCTTCTTCAAAAATGTCTTCGAAAATTTTTTCATGTATATTTGTTGTTTTATTTCTTTGTGGAAAAACAATTATGTTCTTATGATTCTTGTCTAGAAGTTGTTCGTTCGTAAACGCAAATTTTGAATAATCAATCAATGATTTTTCTTTGAAAAGTCTCGAAAAAATAGTTAATTCCTCTAAGACAGTTTCTTGAGCTACTTCGGTTTCAGTGTCAGATATTTCTTCCTCATCTTCATTTGCCATTAAAATATTGGAATGGAATTTAGCACATTCTTTGAAATAATTAATTTTAATTCGTGATAGGGCATCTGCGTTCTTGTTGATTTTTTCGGGTTTATAAATAATTTCGTAAGAGTATTCTTCTAATTTCAATCTCCAGCGAGCAAGTCTGCTACCAGGATCTTTTATTGAAAATAGCCAAGTTAAAGGTCTATGATCTGTTACTAAAATAAATTTTCTACCGAATAAATAGGGTCTGAAATGTTTCACTGCCCATACTATTGCTAATAATTCTCGTTCAATTGTGGAATATTTCGTTTCTGCGGAACATAAGGTTCTTGAAGCATAGGCAATGGGAAGATCTTTTCCAATGGGACCTTGCGAGAGTATAGAGCCGATTGCAAAATTACTTGCATCACATGTTAAAATAAAGGGTTCATTGAAATTTGGATAAATTAAAATTGGACTTTGAACTAGGAAAGTTTTTATATTTACATGTAAATTTGGAAATTTTTACAAAGTTAGGAATGAATCTTCTATAGTACCAGTTAGTCCAAGGAATGATTTTATATCTTTAGGTTTCTTTGGTTGTGGAAAATTTTGAACACATAGTAATTATATGTCCTAGATAAACGACTTCTTTTCTTAGAAACTCGCATTTATCGGGTTGAATTTTTAGGTTAGCTTTTTGTAATCTTTTAAAAATTTCCGTTAGTCTCATAATATGTTCGTGAATGGTTGCTGAGTATACAATGATATCGTCCATATATACTAGACATCTCTCGTTTTGGATACAAGTGGACTTTACTATATTTTTCTATTTTATTTTTGATATACATAATTTATTTTATATATTTTTCGGGTGGTCTACCCGAAGTATGACCTAAAAATTTCCTTTCAGGAGGTCTACCTGATTTGTGAGGATAAGGTTTAATTTCAGGAGGACGCACAGCATGTCCAAAGACTATTTCGCGTTTATCGAAATTCTGTTTTACGAATTCGCTTCTGAAATCTGGATGTGAAAGACAATTTCTAATTTCTTGATTCTGGAATATGTTTCTATCATTAGTTTGAGTTTTTTCAAAATTTTCAAATGTTTCTAATGATTCATCTGTATCATTAATTATTTTCGGGTAATATTTTTCCAATGATTTTCGTAATATTTCCTACGAATTTTGAAACGTCAATATTTTTTGTAAAATTGTTCTCGTCAGGTTTTATTTTTGGAATATCTGTATTTTTTGAGATATGCTTTTTGCTGGATTTTATTTCGAGTAATTTTATTTTCATAAATTTACATTCTTTAGGTGTGAGAAAATTAGAAATTTTAATTTTTTGTTCAGCAATCTCGAGTTTAATTTTAATTCAGAACTTCCTTCTGTTTTCGAATCAACAAAAATATTTTCAAAAATGTTGGGTGTTTTTGGTTTTACTTTTGGGTCAATTTTGATTGGGGTTTCAATTATTTCTTCTTTCTGGGCTAACAGTATAGCCTCAACATTTTTCAAATCGCTTTTCATTTCAAATGGGTGTTCTATTATTTCACCTATCGAAATAATATTTTCTATTTTAGTGTTTATAATTAGAGGGACCCTCAGATTTTCTTTTCGCATCTGTTTTTCAACTTTGAAAAGAGGGACTTCTTTGAAATTTGTAATCAATTTACGATTTTTAATGTCAACTATACCATCATAGTGTTCTAAAAAATCTGAACCTAAAAGTCCGTCGAATTCCATGTCAAGATCGTGAATATAAATCTTATGCAAATCTGTGTCATTGAAAGGAATCATAACAGATTCTTTAATTACAATTTTTTCATTACTAATACTTTTTATAGACAAATTTTCAGGTGATCGATGATAAGGATATTTTTCTACGGCATGTGGTTTGAAAATTGAAATTCCCGCTCCTGTATCAACTAAAATTTTGAATTTCCCTGTAGAATCATTAATGTAATACAAATTATTGGAGTTTACTGTATTTAAATGAATTTCTGGTAATTGTTGATTTGTGATCGGTTTTGAGATTGAGATTTCACTGTATTCGTGCAATTGATCTTCTCCGGTTGTTTGTCTTGTATTTCTAATAAATTCGTTTGCGTCGTAAGGTTGTTCATAATCTGATCGTCTGGAATTTCTTCCACAATAGGTGGTTTGTCTCGGTCTATGCGCTGGTAAAAATCCTGCGATTGTAATTCGTCTGAATAATCATAACTGTTTACGTACGATTCATCATAATATTGCGAATAATCATTTTCAATGTCAGATGGAAAGTAAGAGTCTTCTTGATAGTAAAAGTTGTCATGATCAACATATGATTCTGGTTCATAATGTTCATTAAAATGATGAGCTCTTTGATTCGGAAAATTCGGTTTTCTGGATAACAGAAGGTCTTATTTGGTTTTGTTGAATGGGTCTCATTTGTGATGGATTTTGTTGGAATTGATTTCGTTGAAATTGTATTGGTTGTTGATTTGGAAATTGTTGTGTTCGAGTGTTCTGGTATACTGGTTGTGAGTTTTGAAATCTCTGAAAGTTTGGATTTGGATTCCTATTGAAATTTGGATTCGGATTTTGATAGAAATTAGGGCTTTGATAAAATTGGGGATTTTGATTTGAATGAGAAAAATTGGGATTTTGATTTCTATTAAAATTTGAATATTGGATTCGTGGATTAGTTGGTAATCTTCTTGGTTGAAAAGAAGTTGGTCCTTTATTGTTTGAATTAGATTGTCCGAATTTTTGGGTTTCAAAATAGGATAGTTGGAGTTCCTTTTTTATTCTAAGGGATGCTTCCACCATGTCTGTTGGGTTACTCGACGAATAATATGTCCGAGGTTTGGTTCTAATCCGGTTAATATAGGTATTAAGTACCATTGATTCTATTAAATTTGATTGTGCCGTTTTTTGTGTTTGCGCCAAATTCGATTTTTGAATACACGAGAGCATTTTGCGTTATGTGTTTGTAATCTAGAAAGAAAGTGAGGGCATTTTCTGGGTTTCGTTTGCAAATCTTGGATTAGTGATGTTAAATCTCGTGAATCTCCAAAGTGTGCATTCAAAAGACTTTTGATATCTGTATACGTTTCTGGGTTTCGTGAATTTATCAATTGGGCTGCCTTTGATTTTAATTTATTTCTGATATGAATAGTCAAAAGAATTTTTTGTTGACCTATTGCCATACGTTGGGCATGATCACAAGAATTCAAAAAGGTACTTAAGGAGATTGGATCTCCGTCATATTCGGGTACAATTGAAAATATTTCTGAAAGTCTATAAGGTTCGATTTCGGGAACATTTTCGTCTTGGTCATGAACATTATCATGATCATTGTCATCAGAGATAGACATTGTGAATGGAACTTGAGTGAAATTGGGTGAAAATTGGGTGAAAATTGGGTGAAAATTGGGTGAAAATTGGGTGAAAAATGGGGTATGTCACTGTTTGGGATGGACAAAACAGAACTTTCTTAAAATTAATAGTTAGTTTCAGTTGTACCGCTGAATTTAATTCATACAGCTGAAATCTAATGACTAGGAAAGAGGATTCTATGTTACTTACAATTATTTTCCTACTGCTAGGCGACAGAAGATGAAATCCTTTCTACTGTGTGAGCGTAACTACCCTGGGATAAGCCTCGTTTTGCGTGTTTCTCAGAGCCACAGAGACCGTCTTCTTGTCTTTTCGTTTTTCTTTCTTCTTACTTGCTAGGGTTCTTGGTTTTCTTCTTGTTTATTTTTTCGTGTTTCTTTCGTCTTGTTTCGCTTGCTGTTGGGTGACGGAAGATGAAATCCTTTCTACTGTGTGAGCATAACTACCCTGGGATGAGCCTCGTTCTGCGTGTTTCTCAGAGCCACAGAGACCGTCTTCTCGTCTTGCGTTGGGTTCTTGCTTCTTGAAGGTTTGGAAACCACCACCCTGGTATTTCGGGGTGTTGTAGAAATCTGCACGACTGCGCCAATTTGTTAAAGTGGATTTGTAGAAAACTTCTTTTTAAAAACTTTTGATTTTATTATAATATAAATACAATTTTACGTATATGAAAATACACGGACGACTAAGGGAATAGAAGTGACGCTCCTCTGATCGGGACATCCTTTTATAAGTTTGGAAATGCTGATGCAGAACTGCGTCTTGTTTACGGTTCTGGATGCTTCTTGGGCCCAGGTGTCTGGATGCTGACTATGCTGTCCTTCTTGACCTTGCAACATTGTTGCATACTACGTCGCCAATTACTGCGTAGAATACGGTGATTTTTCGATATAACATGTATATTAGATGGACAGCGATTTGAAATTTTCTATTTTCGACGTTGCCAAACTGAGCTATACGAACAATATGTTTATTTATAAATGGGACAACACGTATATTTTACAATTTTCTGTTGCAGCATACAAACTGTTAATGGCCAATTGACCAATAATTTTAGGAAATTCGGAAATATTTTTATTAACATAAAGAGAAAATAAAATGGGCCACTTGGTATTTGTTAAAGTTTAAAAAGTCTTTGCTGTTTTGTACTGATAAACATGATATGAATATCGGTTTCATTTCGTTAAATCAAGTATGTTTTTCTGTCAGTATATACGTCGTGATTTACAGTCAGTAGGTACGTCGTGATAGTTTTTTTAAAATAGGCTTACCAGCGATAAAAATCACGGTAAAATACAATGGTACATTTAACAGAGCATCAAAGAATTGAAATTTTAATACTAAAAGGATGTGGTGACAGATAATACCATAATATAATGAAATTTGAGTATGTTTTATTTGCGACATTATTTGTAGGACACGAACACACGAAGAGGTATGTGAAATATTTAATAACAAGTATGAAGATATAACTCCTACAGCACGTGGCACTGTTTCTAAAATTATTCATAAATTTGAGGAAATTAGACATGTACGAGAACTCCCAAAAAGTGGCCGCCCTGCTATTCCAGAGTAAACAAAAACTGACATTTTTTTTCGATGATTGAAGACCCTCATAAGGCTACTAGAGTTGTTGTAACCGAAAATCACATCAAACAACTGTTCGTGAACATTTAAAAAAAAAAATGGCATCCCTATAAAGTACAATTGGTACAGGAACTGAACGAAGACGATCCAGATCGCAGAATGGAGTTCTGTGAAACAATGTTAAATAGATTTGATACTAATCCTAATTTCTTTAATCAAATATTTTTTTCTGATGGGGCTACTTTCCAGTTGAATGTCACGGTCAATAAACAAAACTCCAGGTACTGGTCAGATTAAAATCCTCATTGGATGGTGGAGGTACATACGCAGTATCCACAAAAGATCAATGTGTGGGCAGGAAATAATAATAATACCATTATTGAACCTCATTTTTGGAATAGAACATGACAGGTGAAGAATACCGGGCAATTTCAGAATTAGAGTAATTTCCAGAATTAGCCAGACTCTTTCCTGATGATATAAATCCTCATATCGTGAATAGATCAATTTGGGTTCAGCAAGATGGAGCGCCTTATTCTCATTATCTTCGAGGCGTTCGTGAGTTTCTCGACATTACATTTCCAAATCGTTGGATTGGAAGAAGAGGAGCTATCGAATGGCCAGCAAGATCTCCGGATTTGACACATCTAGATTATTTTTTGTGGGGTTATTTAAAGAGCAAAGTGTATGTGAATAGGCCATAGACTATCCAAGGACTGAAAGTCAGAATTACAGAGGAGATAGCACTAATTTCTCCGGAAACGATTAGAAAAGTCTTCGATGAATTTTCATTCAGAATGGATTTCTGTTTCCAAAGACGAGGAGGTCATATTGTACAACTCCTTAATTTTTTTTCTTTAGGTATTGTTTTCTGTTTATACTGGCAATATTAATTAAAAAATAAAAATGTTTTTCCTAATTTCTTAAAATTAATGGTCAATATTGTCCATTAACAGTGCTGCATCGGCAATAAAAAACTGTACCAGAAAATTAAAAAATTCGATGTCCCATTTAAAAAAAACAAAATATAAAATTTAAAATCCGGTCCATTAATATACATAACCAACCTTTTTTTATTGTGGCAATGATATATTCATGTTTCCATACTTTACGCGCGCACAGTATATATATTTAAATATATATATATATATATATATATATATATATATATATTTAAATATATATATATATATATATATATATATATATATATATATATATATACCGGGACTATGGCCATGCCTATATCTTCTTCACTTTCCAACCGATTTGAATGAAATTTTGTACATAGATATGAGATATAATTTCGGATTGAAAGACATATAAAAACAAAATGGCCGACTCCCGGTTTCACCAGAATAGCCACCAATTTAAATTTTTCAAATAGAACACCCTGTATGTTTGATGTTTTTCGGATTCTACGGCTCAAATTACATACGACAGTGTTGGCAAATTTTCATTTTACAATTTAAAAAAATCAAATTTTCAATATTTTTTTCAGCCCAGGAGGCTTTCGATTAGGTTAAAATCTATACTAATTTACATCAGTAACTCATAGTAATAGTCATTTCATCGATAAGAGAATCCTACAGCTCGAATTGAAAATTTCTGAACGCATTTTTAACGAAAAAATAGTTTTTTTCAAATGGTACCTACAGAGAATTTAATTACCAATTCAACGATATACATTGTGTACCACTTTCTTTGTGTTCAAAACTAAAATTATTGAATTTGTACAATATTTCATACGATGCCTGCAAATTCCAATGAGTTATCCGTGTAGGTTTGATGAAATGAAAGGTAGCCGTGGAATCATGGAAAACAGTAGGTGATTAATGTCATGTCAAAAATGAAATACCAATTGCACTTGTCATCTCGTTTCGTTTGTAAAAAGTTTTTTTAAATGGAAAATAATAATCGTTATTCTCGAAACGAACAAATCGATATGATATTGATATACGGAGAATGTCAGAAGAACGCTGTCAATGCTCTACGCTGTTCGTTATCCGTTAAGACGGCACCCATCGAGGACCTATTTCAGGAAATTGGAAATGATGCTAAGGAAAGAACCAGCTGATCAAAACCACATCCACTTCATCGCCAGTGAAGAAGCGGAAACTAATGTTTTAGCATATGTTCATTTTTCTCCAGCTGCATCAGTGCGAGAATTGGAAATTGAATGTGGGATCAGTAGGGAAAGTGCCAGAAAAGTATTGAAAAAACATAAATATCGCTCCTATAAAAACAGTTTGCATCAGCATATATATGAACATGACCCAGAACGTCATGATTTGAATAATGGTTTTGTCTCGAAGATTTGGATTCAACGTCTGGGTAGGAATCATAGGGACAAGAATCATTGATCCAATTATTTTCGACGGGCCTTTGACGGGCCAAAGATATCTACAATTCTTAGAGAACGATATTCAAAATAATATAAACGATTCACCTGAGAACATCAGGGAAAATATGTTTTTTCAGCAGGATGGTGCAGGACCACATAATGCTAATATTGTTCGGCAATATCTCAGTAGTACCTAGGGCAGAGATGGACTGGAACAAATGAACCAATCAGATGGCCAGCCCCATTTAAAATCCAAAGTATACTCGAGGAGACCAACTTCTTTGGAGGAGTTGAGAGATCAGAGATATAGAGTTGAGCGCTCATTTCAGGAAATTCCTGCTCACGAACTGATGAATGTGATGAGGTGTACAATAAATAGAACTAGTCTATGTGTTAGGGAAAACGGGCAACACTTCGAACATATCATTGGTCATCAATAAATAAAATGACTTTTCGATGGTTGTGAAACTCTTCTATTGAAAACAGGATAATGGTAGAGTGAGTAATAATTTGTACGTTGAATGTTTCACTGTTTCAGTCGTTAGATTTATTCAAACAGTTTGATTTTATTAAAGTTATTTTTTCTGTACTAGGTTTATGACATATTGTCAAGTCGATTATTTTTGGTAATTCATTGTTACCATTCTGGAGTAAAGTTTGAAAGAATGAATAGATGTCATGTTACCTACCAATTTTTTCAGATTGATTTCATTTCGTTAGATGTCCAAGTAGCACACAGAGGTCATAATTCGGTTGTACAGACGTCTACGTAGACCTTTCGCAAAAGTCCATGACTTATGTCTTGTAATATGCTAAGATGTCGCTATGTATGCCAATACGACAGAAAGGCACACTCTTGCGACGTCACATCGACGTTATAAAGTAGTGGTAATGACTTGCCAATATAGACTTATATAAGCCAGTCGCAAAAGGGTTGGATTGAATATTATCATTACGTCGTTCTGTGGTCTTAGTGTAGTCATTATATCATTATGCATGAAGGTCATAATCTTTCTAATATAGTATTACAATATGTATACCATATCAAAAGATATTTTATAATATTAATATAGTATATAATTCAGTCTTCCTTTACATGTTCATGATACTCTGTAGTAATGTCCTATATCCACTATATATACTAACCCTAAATGGCCGTGATAGTTATAGAGATAAAAATGATTTTCATTTATGTGTCTTTAAGAATTGTTCTGGAACTCTAGTGACCAAGCAAATCCATTTTTACGCACAAAATCCAATTCTACTCACTTAAAATCCATGCGCCTCGAAAATAAAGGGAGATAAATATTTATTTTCATTTCAGAAAAAATATATTTCATCAATTTTTCTCATTAATCGTTGAAATAGGTAGACCATATTACGAAAAATACTTGATTAGCACATCTCCAATTATTTTCAAATTGATATAACACCCAGGGTCCCATATTTTTATTTTAAATATTTTTGTTCCAATATGGCTACCAGAATGATGTTATCAATCAATCGAAAAACATGAGTGCCGTCCTTCTAGTGTCGAAAAGTTGTAATTACTCCGGTATGTACTATCATAGAATAGTTTACGAGTGTCTCAAAGACATCGCAATATCTTACATAAAAAAGTTGTAATTTAGTCGCTGTGACCACAAGTAGCAAGTTTTGTTGTACTAACGTCGTAACGCTATCGAAACAGAAAAAGATATACACTGAGTGCATAAGCATTCCGCTAGTTCCGCCTAATGGAAAACGCTAGATCAACTGACAACTGACATTTACAATAGAGGTTATGTTGATGTTGAACAGCGATATTTAAATATTTTCTATTCATCACTCGAAGTGTCTTTCCTTGTTGTGAAAATAATTGAAGGGACTGGATGAACTTAATTTTTTTGCAGTGTCCCGATACCGATTAATTATTTCAGATGTTAATTTTGGGGTAGGCATTCCTTCCTTTTTATATTTTTTTAAGATTTTTCTATACGCTCCAGTTCTCTTGTAAGGCAGATTGAATTTTTGTTTTAGCATTTTAATTATTCATACGGAACTGAATATTCTACTTACATAACACAATATACCCATCCAACAAAAATAACATAACCAACAAAAATAATCTAACCATAGATACATAATGTAATCATTACGATCAAAGTTCATAAGTTGATAAAACTACATTACATGAGTACAATACGTAGTCGTAGAAACGTTTCAAAAATCTATTCATTAGAACCACATATGTTCATTGTCATAATAACCTCACAGCAACTGCTCTTAAGTTCTACTTAACGACACATACAATTTATTCACATACAAATCACAGTAGACCTTCATCTCGAGAATTATTTATTGTACTATCGTTATATATACTACATGACGTCATAGCAACGCCTAAAGGTTATAAAACGCACATTAACTTTTTGGTTCTAAAACATTACAAATACGTGGTCTTTAAGACGGTATAAGAAGTAATTATGTTAATTTTATGACTCTGTGCTACTTGGGTGGCTCTCTACGTTTTGAACAAAAACAAAGTGATACATAATGTATATCGTTGAATTCGTAATTAAATTATCTACCGAATGGCAAAATGGCCCTCGGTAGGTACCATTTCAAAAAAACGATTTTTCCGTTAAAAATGCATTCAGAAAATTTCAATTCCTGCTGTAGGATTTGTTATTGATCTTATCGATGAAGTGACTATTACTATGAGTTACTAATGTGAATTAGTATAGATTTTAACCTGATCAAAGCCTCCTCGGCTAGAAAAAATGTTTTTTTTTCAATTGTGAAATGAAAGTTTGGCAACACTATCGTATGTAGAACCCGAAAAACATCAAACATGCAGGGTGTTACATTTGAAAAATCGAAGTTGGTGGCTATTCTGGCGTAACTGGAAGTCGGTCATTTTGTTTTCATATGTCTGTCAATCTAAAATTGTGTCTCATATCTATGTACAAAATTTCATTCAAATCGGTTGATAAGTGAAGGAGATACAGGCATAGTCCCATTGTCACCCGGTATAGCGAAAATGAGACAATATTTTTTATATGACAGCAATCTGTTTCCACAGTGAATGGCAGACCAGTCATAAAGGTAATTTGAGATTTCGGAAGGTGCCCAATTTTTCATGAAAACATATGTAGGAATATGTTCATGAAAACTTGTTACATAGAGAAGTTATGCCTTTTATGATTTTCCTGCAAGAAAATACATTATAACCATAATTACGTGAACAAAAAGATTTTTTTTCTTGAATGATTTTATTGTAAATGTTAACAATTCATTGATATCGTAGGCGTAAACTCTGTGTAGTTACCAAACGCGAAATGTATCTGCTGCACGGGAGACGGGAGTGCAATATCAATCATGTTTGCGATCATGCATTTTTCTTCACGTCGGAAACAACTGAGCTTGAAATCATTCCTTTCTCTCTAAACAATGGTTACAACATTGCTTAAAGAAAAATCTTCTTATAGTTTCGAATAATTTCCCCTTCCGTATAAGAGGACGTCCCAATTCAGTGCCTGAGTTAAGGTACTTCGATAGCAAATACAACAGATGGCACGCGCGATTGCGTCCAATACGATTCCCACAACGAGTGAATAACTATCTCCTATTATCTGCGCCCATGTTTTTCGTTTTAAATCTAACACATTTTTATTGCTATTGAAAATTCACAATCACAGGATCTGTATGGGATTGAAAATCTGTATGGGTCTAGGATAAATCATTCCATACTTTTTAGTCCGTTTTTTATATAAGTAAAAGTGTAGAAACTATGTTCCAAATTGTCTTTAATTTTTTCAATTAACATATGTAGATCTGTACAACCTTTTATTTTTGTCATGACCTATTATTTGAAGAAAGCACACCAATAAATCGACCCATATATTTGCAATAGCGTGACAATTTGATTTCTAGGAAAAATCAACCAGGAATTAATGTGGATTTTTGAGAGAAATTTACATTTAAAAATATTTTTTTACAACTATCGTGAAATGCATTTTATGTCCGGGCTGTATCAAGTGGAATATAAAATGCAACCTACCACCTGGTAGTTCTTATGGGATTCACGATTGAAAAGTTGTTCTTCGTTCGTACCTTCAAATAAATATAAATCAGGCTGGTGCATATTTGTATCAAGTATATTTATTATACAATTTCGTAAAATTGGAAGTTGTATTTATCATCAATCAATAAATACATTATTATTGACATTTCCACAAAAGTCATCAGGCGGTCATATTTGTATCAATATATTTTTTACAATTTCGTAAAATTGGAAGTTGTATTTATCATCAATCAACCACATTCTTCATGTCAGAACTGAAAATAAATTATCATTGACATTTCCACAAAAAGTCATCAGGCTGGTGCATATTTGTATCAAGTATATTTATTATACAATTTCGTAAAATTGGAAGTTGTATTTATCATCAATCAACCACATTGAATTGAGAACTTATATGACATTTGAGCTAGTCATAAATCCCATATTCAAGACCGCTATTTAGTGGGAAAAAATTTGGAAAAAAATAAGTTTGGCAGCATTTCTGTGAATTCAAGCTACTCTTATTGAAGAATAGAATATGAACTAGGCTCCAGATATCCAAATTTAGTAAATTGAACCAAAAATAAGTACCGTACAAAGATGTCAAAGTATAGAATTGTGTCAAGTTCAACTTCAAAGAAGGAAGATATAATGGAACAACTTGATTCAGGTGTTCCAAAACTTCAACTGGATTTTCATTGTAGAATTTTGCAACAGAAGTTTCAACACAAAAAGAGGTTTGAATATCCACAAAAGAAAAATGCACTTCTCCTCTAGTACATGTTTTATTTCTTCAACGCCTGATAGTTCCACGGAATCGAATGAAATTGAAAACGAGTCTTCTAATCGACTTCATAATCATTTGGCAAATCACAAACTCAATCTATATATTGCTAAAAGGATACCCAAATCGGCCAGAGTGAGTGCTGCTGAAGCTTTGAGTAAATCAATTGACAATTGTATCATTTCCAACTCTACAGAAGCATGGGAAAATCTACTTTCATTCGCATACAAGTCCTTCTGCCTTCCACCAATCAATCAAAATCGAAAAGAATCTCTAACAACAATCATCAAGAGAAACATCGAGAGTCCCAATCTTCTGCAAAATACAACAATTACTAATCCTTCAACATCGAAATATAATCTCTCTAAACGTATAGTCAACAAAGTTTCTGATGGTGATCTCACATCTGCTATTCGTATTTTGACGTGTACTGACACAATAGCTACTTTTGACGAAACAACCTTGGTGGAGCTCAAATCAAAACATCCAGCTGACACGGAATTTATATATACAGGGAGTGACATCTTGAACCCTTTGAAAGTTAACGAAATTGAAGTTTTGAATGCAGTGAAGTCATTTCGTACTGGTTCTGCAGGAGGCCTAGATTCTTTGAGACCATCGCATCTTCAAGATTTGTTGTCTAAAAGTTCTGGATCTATGGGCGAGAAACTTCTTCGGTCTTTAACCAACCTCTGCAATTTTATGCTTAGCGGTAAAGTTAACCGAGATGGGATCCCAATCCTATACGGAGCATCATTGATAGCACTTAGAAAAAGATGCGGTGGCATCAGACCAATAGCCGTCAGTACTACTTTTAGACGTCTTGTTTCCAAATTAGCATGTTCACAAATCAAGGAATCCTTCTTTCCGTCCCATACAATTTGGTTTTGGTACTCCAGGAGGATGAGAAGCCGTCGCCCATGCAGCACGACGTTTTGTAAATCAACATCCAGACTCTTCTTCTACTGTATTTCTGAAAATTGATTTTGTAACTGCTTTTAATATGATTCACAGAAATATTCTATTAGAAAGAGTCAAAGATACGATCCCAAATCTCTTTCCCTTCATACGTCAATGTTATGAGAAGCCAAGTTTTTCGAATTTTGGAAATAACGTAATTTATTCGGAAAGAGGCGTTCAACAAGGAGATCCATTGGGCCCCGCTCTCTTTTGTTTATGCATCGAGAACCTAACGAGATCGATTGAAGCTGAATTTAATTGTTGGTATCTTGATGATGGCGCCATAGGTGGCAATGCAGATTTGGTTCTAGAACAGTTCCAAAAAATTATTTCGTCTTCCAATGAAGTCGGCCTTCAATTAAATTTCAAAAAATGCGAACTTTTGTTTTTGAACAAACATACAGATAACATTTCAAAGAAATTCAATTATTTAGCTCCTGGCATTAAAATTATGGACAGAAACAATTGGACCCTCCTTGGTGCTCCACTTTCGGATGAATCTTTGACAGAATGCATAAATTTGGTTTTTATTCCCTCATTTTGATGGCATCACGCATCGATAAAATTCCTAATCATATTGGATATTTTCTCCTGAAGAATTGTTTGGCTATACCCAAATTGATGTATACCCTGAGATGTTGTGCAACATGGCGCTGCATGGAGGAACTCATTCATTTTGATTCAACACTCCGTGAGATTCTGGAGCAGATAACCAATAACCATTTCAACGATCTAACATGGCTCCAAGTAACGCTTCCCGTGAATAAAGGTGGTCTAGGAATTCGTCAAGCATCTTCACTCGCTTTACCAGCTTTCCTTTCTTCATTCAACAGCGCCCAACATTTGATTGACCAGATTTTACCTAATTACTTCACCAATTCACCAGACTCTTTCTACATAGAATGCGAATTTATTTGGCTCTCGAAAACAGGTATCTCTACACCTAGTTATAAACTCTCACAGAAATCCTGGGATATTCCTCTTATCGAATCTTCATCTACAAAACTCCTTGAGTCAGCTGCTAACTCTCAATTCGAAAAGGGCTCGTCTCAAGGCAGTATGCACTAAGGAATTTGGAGCTTGGCTTAACGCCCTTCCTGTTGCATTCCTTGGAACGTTATTGGATAATGAATCCTTCAGGATTTCTGTTGGTCTACGTTTGGGTTGTTCGATTTGTGTTAGCCATACATGCAGATGTGGATCCAACGTCAATGATAAAGGTATTCATGGTTTGAGTTGTAAATATAGTTCGGGACGTTTCTCACGACACTCCACTGTTAACGATTTAATTAAACGTGCTTTGTCAACTGCTGACATTCCTTCTGTTTTGGAACCCTTAGGAATAATTCGTGACGATGGTAAACGTCCAGATGGGATGTCTCTCATTCCTTGGAGCCATGGAAAACCACTAGTTTGGGACTGCACCTGTGCAGACACTGTTGCTCCTTCACATATTAATTTAACATCAAAGACTGTTGGTGGTGCTGCAAATTCTGCTGAAAAATTGAAGATTAAAAAATATTCCAGTTTGATTGATCAATATAATTTTTATCCAATAGCTATCGAAACCTACGGTTCTTTTGGTAAATATGCATTGGAATTTTTCAAAATTATCGGTCGTAAACTCATTGATAAAACTAATGATCCTAGAGCGAGGACTTTCCTGTTTCGACGTATAAGTATTGCAATCCAGAGAGGAAACGCTGCATCTGTCCTGGGTTCTATACCTACTTCTAAAAGTTTGGATGAAATTTTTATCCATCCTCCAGGATTGAGAATTTTGAGCAATTCCTCAATTATTTCTACAGTCCCACTTCTTACTTCTTCACCATCAAGGCAAATAGAAGAAGTGAACTCTGACGAAATGGAAGACACATCTAGAAGAAAAACTTTGAAGAAAAATGATTTGTTTTTCTCTTCCCAAAAAATTACTTGTTCTGACATATCTCAATCCAACTCAAGTAACTACAATACCATTAGACCACTCGGACTCAATGGGTTGAAGAACATTGGCAACACCTGCTTCATGAATAGTATAATACAATGTTTATCGAACACCAGATGGTTGCTCGAGTATTTGAGAAAAGACGAGCATATGAGGGATATCAACACAAGCATATCAAGCTCTGATAAAAGCATTAGCGATTGTGATAAAAGAACTTTGGTCAGAAGATTTGTCTGGTAGGGTGGTAAATACTGTTTCTTTGAAATGCCAGATACAAATATTCGCACCTCGCTTCATGGGGCACGCTCAACAGGACGCCCAAGAATTTCTCAGATATTTATTGGAAGGTCTTCATGAATGAAGATATATAAACAGAGCCCAAACCTATTTTGATAGAAATTGATGAAAAACTGAGCAATCTTGAAAAGGCACAGGAGTCTTGGACAAGATATATAAAAATGGACAACTCAAAAATGGTTGATAAATTTGTTGGTCAACTAAAATCATCGTTGTTCTGTTCTTCTTGTGGCCATTGTTCTGTCTCTTTTGACCCTTTCTGGGACCTTTCACTTGATATTCCACAGATACCTGGCCAGCTGAGTCTGTCACAATGTTTAGACTTGTTTATTGGAGAAGAAATTTTAGATGGCGAAGAGAAACCAACTTGTTGTAAATGTAAGGAAAGAATAAAATGTACAAAGTCATTATGTATATATAAATTCCCCAAAATATTAGTAATTCACTTGAAACGATTTTCGCCTTTGGGGAGATTTATGGGAAAATTAAATGTCAACATTGACTTTCCTCTCAAAGGATTGGATATGAGTAATTATGCAGCAGATAATGTAGCTCCATGTCAATACAACTTGTATGCTGTATCCAACCATAGTGGAACAACTTATAGCGGACACTACACGGCTTACTGTAAGCACCCTTATGCAGGCATATGGCACGAGTACAATGACTCAAGAATATCGCCGATATCATCACAATCCATTATAAGTGAAGAAGCATTCGTCCTTTTCTATGAGCAATAGGACACCAACTTAGATTAGCTTTATTATAATTTGAATTGTTTTCTATAATAAAAGTATAATTATTTTGAAAATCAATATTAAATGAAAAATGATTAATGAATCACTTATTTGAATACTAATTATTTGACATTTCATATCAATTTAAAATAAGCCTCTGCATGAGAATATTATATTTGTGTGGGGTAAATAATATTATGCTGAGTGTAATATGATATCAGGCCACCCTGTCATGATAAAGGTGTATATCAATTAAAAATGTGATTCCAATGAAAATATGTTTTTTTTTTAATAGAAACTCATTCCAAATAGAATATATGAAGCTGGAATTTGTTTTTATTCTAGATTTCTTATACTTCTTCCATTTTTTCGCAGAAATCATCATGTAATTTTCTCATTGAATTATTCTTTGGCCTTCTTATATTAGCTTTCAAGTTTCAGAATCCCCGAAGGATTGTAGAGAGGAGTTCACATTCCTTTAGATTATTTTGAAGTTTGGCAGTTATATATTTATGATTGTTTTTTTGAACAACTTGATGTCTGATACAATATACAAATAGCTTGGTAATTTCAAAAGGAACCCCTTTACTTCAACTAAACTGAGTCATATTCATTTCACTGAAATACCAACAGTAGTTATAAATCTTTTTGATATCTATTCTGGGCTTTTTCACTGCTTATTTGAAACTATCGCTTGAAGATATCATGCCTGGAAATTTTTGCTTCAATCCAGAAGAAATGAAAAAATCAGAATTTGTGTAAATGGAAGTAATTGGAGATCTAAAATCAAAACACCAAGTAGTAATATTCACAAAATAAAGAGCATCAAGAAGAAGCTATTTCATCCACTGGTCATGTTACAAAAGTACCTAGTAACCATATTTTCCTTGTTTTCGTAGGAGATTTTTGAAAGCTGGTTTCGTTCAGCTGAGTGAAATTAAACCAATCTGATATCCCTTTCATTCTGATTTTCAACTGATCGAATGTTTTCCTTCCTGCTGTTCGCTGATATATGGATTACAAAACCTTAGAACTCCTGAAATGAATAAATAATATGGGTATTAAAAAATGTAAATGCATTTATAGAAACGTTGGCATTAAATCAACGTACAAGTAATTTATTTCCATAAGATATTCAAAAATGAATAAATAACCCAGTCAAAATGTTTTCATATATATATATATATATATATATATATATATATATATATATATATATATATATATATATTATATATATCTACTCACTTCATCAAACTTCTCATGTTCCTCTTTATCAACTTACCTGAAACTCCTCTAAATTGTTTGAATTTCCGTAAACTCAGTTGAGAGGAATAGCATCAGGTCTCAATCTGATTTTATTCTTTAACCACAAACTTATCATTCTCCCTAAAGTGCACACTGCAGACACAATTTTTGTCTTCCTTGCTCTCATCCAACAGAGTGAGCCTTGAAAAATAAAAGTGTCTCAGAAATCATACAAGCGGTGCATTGTATCAATGGGAAATTGGCTTTCGGTGAATTTGCTTGATTTTTTTATATATTTCAGAACAAGTGATGCTGATCAAATGTCTCCATTGCACCACCGCTGTAAATTCAACAGTTTAGATTATTTAGGGTGCTAAAGATAACTTTTCCAAAATTTCAAATGGCCATTGTGAAGAGACTTATTCGAATATATAAACCAAATCGAGTTTGCATCGATTGTTCATACGGCCGATTTGAATACACTATAGAGAATAATGATTCCTGCACGTACAGATGATATACAGGGTGAGTCCAAAAATAGCAAGTTTTTCAGTGATTTCAAAAAAATTGAGCGGTGGAATTTCATTCATTTTCAGATATTTTTTAGGATACCAATAGCAATTGCGATTGATGAATTAGCATCTCCTGAACTGAACTGACATCTATTATGTATTTCTCATGAAACTGCACCAGTCCTGCTTATTGATATATCCAAATGCCCGAAATTCCGGAAAAGTCGGTTACAAACTCGATCGTTCACGGTGAAAGTTCACTCTGCATGTACATAAAATATACACGGTGGATCAAAAACTAGTGTCCTTTACCCACACAGCACATGTACGTACAATGAATGAACAATGGACGTTGAATATGGATGTTCAAGACATCCACTGGATGTCCAGAATTAGTCCAATGTACATTCAATGGACGTTCAATGGACGGCCAGGACACCACTTTAGACGTACAATTAAAGCCCAGATAACGTCCAATGGATGTACATTGTGCGTATTTTGGGCATCCATTGTATGTCCATATTTGGTAAAATGGATGTCCAGAACATATCCAAATAATAACCACTGTGGTCGTCCAATGTACATCCGTTGTATATCCAAAATGAATCCAGAGGATACAGATTATACAAGGTGTCTTGTAAATAATGGACAATACTTTGGAAACATATTGTGAAGGTTAAACTAACACAAGTTCTCATGCATACATACATTGTTCTTGTAGTGTGCCCCTTTTAGACATTTCTACTCGAATAGAGAATCACAAAGACTTCTCGATAAAGTTATCACAAAAATCTCGGTGATACAATATTGGAAAGGGAATAAGTACCAAGTGTTATTTTTTTTACCTATACCATATGTTAGCAAGTATTGCCCAATATTTCAACACCCTGTGTAAATTACATTTCATATCAGAAAGTTGACATTTGATTGTTAGAACCCAAAATTCCTTAGTGTTCTGGATCTTAATTGAAATGTTTACGAGCATGGCATATCAGGATAAATATTCTTTGATAAGTAATTTTTCGTAAAATCAATAATTTTGGAAATATACATTTTTTAATTCAAAATTATAATTTATATTCCAAAAACTAACACATTCACAAAAAAATGGTAACAGAAGTTGTTTATCTTGAACCTATCATTATGAACAATTTTCTCTATACAATTCCATAAATAGATTTCAATGAAATTTGTCTTCTCACATATTTCAAAGTTTGAAATCCAACTAAAAATTGATACAACCAAAATTGAGCTACTAGAACTCTCTAGTTTCATTCTTTCATATCTTGCACAAAATTGACGACACTTTCAAAAACTAACTGTTTACACATTATCCACCAGGAATTCATTAAATAACATAAATGTAAGTAGATACTCTAAAAAAATGTATAATAAAACAAAAGAATAAAAACACTGGTCAAAAGTATTAATAAATAAAAATATTCTGAGAACGATTCATTTCCTTTCATTTGCTCTCCTTAACCATTTCGTATTTGCCTCGTCTATTTCTTTTTTGTTCGTTTTTTCATATGCCTGTTCTGCAGCACCTGTATGCATGTATATATTCAATAATAATCAACAATATATCTTTTGTTCCACCCACTGATCAGGAAGTCGGCCATTTTCAAATTCTTTAATGATTGTTTCATTTTCGATGTGGTAAATATATTGAGATGCGAGACCTTTGCTTATAAGTGGGGATGAACACCTTTTCATTAACTCATATGTGTTCCCTCCTCCAGTTTTTGAAATCTTATTTGACTGAAAAATGAATAATCAACATAAAGGAATAAAACTTTGCTTCAGAGTACGTACAAGAAAGATTTGCCAAGTTTGAGTTTGTTATATATGATCATTACTCCAATACTACTTGGAAAATTATACACCTTCATTTATTTCACTATTGACAGGAGACACTAGAGAGTTGAGAGGGACTCAATCCTTTTCTTTTTCATTGTAGGCTCAAATGGGGGGAGGTAGAGGTAATTTTCATTTGTTTCATCGGCCTCACTTTCTTCTTTCTATATTTTCTAGACTATGGATCATCATCATTCAGATCACTGCTGTATTCAGCCACTTTTGTTTTATTTCTTGCTTCCAAGATATCTGTAAATAGGTTGCATTTCTGTTGAAACCTGCAGCACACTCAATTTCATCCGAAATTCACCACCATGCATCAGTCGCACTATCTTATAATATTTATTCCAAAGGTTTTTGGAACCCATATCAATCATTAATGAAAAGTATACTTGTTTATTACCATCGATGAACGAACGAAACGGAGTCATAAATGGAGAGCAAAGACGCGAAGCATTAACCTCACATTCCTCAACAACACAGGCACGTTCCACTAAACGTTCGCGGCGCTCGCAACGACCCAAAAAATTGCCCGCGAATTTCAAAAATATTTCATAGGCGGCAGGAAAAAATAGCAAACGGAAAAATAACGTTTTTCGATCCCGAAAAGAATACAGTGATTGAAGATACTTACGAATTTCATTTGAAATAGAAATAAGATTCTCATAGGGATCAAACTGAAATTCATATAAATATTTTTGGACATTGAATGGATGTACAATGGACGAACATTTTTAACATCCAATGGACGTCCATGTTCACAGGTACAATGAACATCAATTCAATGTCCATGGACGTTTGGACTTGAGATGGACCTAAAATGGACGTCCAATGGATGTCGTGTGTTCTATGGGTACTGATAATTTCCTTGATGATATTGATGTCATTGAAGCATTTCCACAAATATGTGTTCGACACACATCTGTTGAAAGATTTTGAACAATTTCCTCTGGAATATTTGGAATGATATGTATGAACCTTTATACTACGAGTAGTAGAATGACTCGAGTGAAGGTAAAAGAATCTCGGAAAATATCAAAAAACAAAACAAAATCATTGAATAACAATATTATAGCAGGTAACTGAATATGCTCATATTTCATTACAAACAATGTTTCGTACCTATACAGAATGTATCACATTCGCGTAACAACTGTAACGAACCTAGGCCGGACCTGTCGCCTCATTCGTTGCCATCAACAACGATGATGTCATCCCCGGAGATATCCGAGAACAATCCAATCGCACCGCCGCGGATAACAACGGTCAATATTGGAAGCAACTGGAACATGCTGGTCGCCAAACGCCAGAATTGGAAAGATCGAGAATTCTGTAACGGAGATAAATAGGCAGCACTCAAGAGGGCAGACCAGTCTCAGTCTCAGAGAGCCGATAGCATCGAGCGATACAGTGGCGTAGTTAGTAATATAAATTAGTTGTAAATTTAAGTGTGAAATAAATTAGTAAAACCAAGTTAAGTTCATTTACGTTACACAACGATCAATTTCAATATTCCTTGGATAATTTCCAGATTCTAGATATATGTTGCATATGGAATTTTAGAATAAACCACAATCGACTTCCCACCAATTAAACTACCAATTCGCAAAACATACTCGCCACACACCTCAATTGATTGGTAATTGAAACTTCCTGTATATGGAAAGAAATACATGTTCAGTGGCCTGCTGTGAACCATTTGTGCCCAATATAATCTCATATAAATGCTTTCTTTATTACAAAAAAATATGGATTCACACTTTCCATTTGTAAGCCTATGCCATAAAATGTATACTATCCCGACACTAAGTTCATTTGAAAAGTACCCACACTTGGAGAGGAGATGGACTAGCTGCAACTTTAGTTTGGTCAGAATGGCTCTGGTTTGGAATGACATATAGCAACCATATCCATTTGTTTAACAAATACCGAATTGTCATTTTGCAATCTTTGCATATGTTAAGTTCTCATTGGAATCATATCAATTATTGAAAAAATGGCTAATCGTCACCGATTGAATTGTTTTACGTGAGATGTTATATTCAATACACAAAATATGGCGCAACTCGACGGAGAACCAAATGAATTGAAACGAGAAATTGTCATTGAAAGACGCGACCAAAGGGGACTTTCACATGTCGCAGAAATTGATGGAAATGTAATCTGTTTGACATGCAACTAATCAATTATTCAAGAGATTCATCACCTTCAAGAAGATCCAGGATGTTCAAGATGGTGTAGCTGATCTTCAACGACTCACAATAGAATGCAGAGTCAACGTGTTCATAAATCAGAACATCTATACACCAGAAAATACCCGTTCATGTAGAATTCATCTTGATGATCGAGGGTTTCTATTTCCCATCCTACAGATAGGCTTGAGATATATCAATAGACCTTACGCTCTGAAAGGTCAGGAACTTCAATCATTTTTAAACGAACTCAGAACTGCTGCTAAGCGTAAATTGGATTACGTAGACGAATATAGTTTTTCTAATGAATAATTCAAATCCATTGCTCTGCTCACAAAAGAACATTTTGGAGACTTATATCATCATTGTGTATCTGTACCAAGACAAGATAGATGAGGTGAGAGACATATTTCTAAAAAAGATTTATTGGCATTCTCATGCAAACTTCGACAAGGTATTTCTGATGGATTTTTAACCATTATATTCAATTATTCAAGCCGCCAGGCAACAAGTTTAGTGATAACTAAAGTGCGCGAATCTTTGATGACTCGTTTCGTACCCGACAATATAGGATTCACCGCAATAGCAAGCGAACAATTTATAGAACGACATGTTAGTGTTTTTGCGAATCAATTGTACAATCCACATCCCAATGAACCAAAAGTAATAGTTTATATAGATGGTACTTATTTGTACATCGACCAAAGTTGCAGCTTCCGGGTGTTACGACAATCATATTCTCAACAAAGGGAGACATTCAATCAAATTAGTCCTAATTGTGGGTACTGATGGGTACATTTTGGATATTCAAGGCCCATATTTCGCAGATTCGGGAAATAATGATGCACGTATACTGCAGAATGAATTGAGTATAGATGTCAACCAAATGAGAAGATGGTTTCATCCAGGTGATATTTTTATTGTAGATAGGGGCTACCGAGATGCTCTTCCTTTTCTTCAGAATATAGGCATTCATTGTGAAATGCCTTCAATTCTACCTCGAGGACAAATACAACTACTAACTGACGAAGCGAACAAGTCCAGAATCATAACAAAAACTAGATGTATATTTGAGGCACGGAATGGTCATTTGAAGACAATGTTCAAAATTTCTTATAATAGAGTCAACGTAGTTCAAGCCAGAGTTGAAGCAGAAAATCTAAATATGAGACGTGGTCAGTGGACATTACTCAGACAGGATCATTTCATTGAATTCCTAAGATCAGATTTACAATTGGAATTAGTAGAATTGGCAGCATCGTATATATACAAGATACTGTATATCATCATGATGAAAATGAATTTCAAATGGATGCAAATATCAATTATACATAGCATTCGAAGCAAGTGTAGAGGATATTGAACAAATCAATAGTGTTGACGATGTTATATTTGGATATTATTGCTCAATTTCCCATTGATGCGGTGCGAGGTCCTTTAAAATGTATTGTTCTATACACTATATTTTATGGGTACTTACATAAAATAAGTCATTCCTATTTCACAAAATACAACCATGCACTTCATTTTGTATGAATGTATAATTCGGAATAAAAACGGAATTCTCGATTTTCTAACACCACAATTAAATGAGCCAAATGCCAAAGCTGTTTGCTTTGGCATTTGGCTCATTTACAAAGAAAGTTACGAACGCCAATGTATGCAGGTGCATTTGTCATGAAGTTGACATAATGTGAAAATACCGCTAATTTTGAACTAAGCCAATCTCACATTGTTATTTCAAAACTAACCAATGGCTATTCATTTTCCCAATAGCCAATCAGACTTTGGGTCTCAAAACGAGCGCATGCGCCTTAAAAAATCATTTAAATGAAAAGGCCCATTCTCATCATTGGTTTCGTGCACGTTTGACAGATGGTTGACATTGGAGGTAAAACAACCTCACTTTTCCGATTTGTTTATGTTGGAGAATTGAATATTTTCAAAAAGAATTCAGTTATTGTTTAATTCGTAGATGATCATGTCTTCATATTGTTCTGGGTAAATATTAAGTTACATCACCCATGCACTTTTCTTACGTGTTTTTGCCTCCTGAACACGAATCCGGAAGAAAAATGCGGCGGTCTCATACCGTTTCAGAGTTACATCGCTTTTTCCGAAATAAATTTCAAGCACCGTTTTCTGCAAATCTCAATGTCCTTCTTTCAGCATAAACAATACACTAAATCACTTATTTTCGGCAACTTTGCAAAAATATCGTCGTTTTATCGAAAAATCCTCCTCTACACAGTTGCAAATGAACAATTCTAATTTCTTTGACAGATGACATTTATTTACTTTTTAATTTTTCATGTTGGTAATAAATGAATCGGACTGTGTAAGAAGGAGGATCTTTTCGATAAAACGACGATATTTGTGCAAAAGTTGTGCCGAAAATGGATTTAGGTGATGTTTATGCTGGTAAAAAGAAGGAGGCATTTTGAGTGAGTTTTGTGGAGAAAACGGTGCTTGAAATTTATTTCGGAAAAAGCGATGTAACTCTGAAACGGTATGAGACCGCCGCATTTTTCTTCTTGTAGGAGAGCCAGCTTCCTTGAGGGAAGAAACCCATCCCGATTGGGTACCATCCATTAATATGGGATATGATAGCCATGTATGTGATAGATATAAAAGATTACAGGTATTTCATATAGATAAATTGGATATGGTGGCTGAGGATTTGCTAACCCAAGTATGGAATAGGTGTGATAGGTGTTGACTGGTAGAAATCGTCACGTAAGAAAAAGCGTTGCGCCCCCTCATTAGGGTATGTTGTACCAATGTATTCAATAAGCTGGGTGCCGAATGAAGTCCAAAGAAGGAATTTATTTGATGAAGTATATTTTCACATTCTAACTTGAAATTCATTGTAGAATATTTGGCTTGCCATTTTTATGAAATAAATAATTCAACCATTATAAATGTTTTATTTTCAATAATTATGCATATAATCAACATGATTTTCATCACAAGAACTAATATATATATATATATATATATATATATATATATATATACATACACAGTCATCGCACACAACATGCCATCGATATTCAATAATCATATTATACAATAAAGAAATCATATTTCCTAAGTACAATGATCACCAAGATTATTTGGTAAACTATAAAATGAAAAAACATTGAACCAAAAAGGAAAAAAAATACTGAAGATGCCCCTCGCCAGGGTGAAACATCTATAACACTAATTTAAGTTTGATTTCAAAAAAAGAATCCCAAGAACTACCTACCAAAAATATATATGTATATAGATAGGATTGTCGGAAGAGGACAAATATCAAACTCAATTATTGGCCAGCGTTAAATTTATTTACCTGAAAAACAATACTAACATATATTTGAATGTGAACGTATATATAAAAACACATAGTTTCCAAAAATGGTTTCACGTGATATGAAAGGACACATTCGCAACAAGGTCTTACGATGAGGAAACAACACTACATGTCGTAAAAACAAATTGTCAACTGGGTGTGATGAGACTCTGCAGGGCTCAGCTGGCTTATTAGTTGGCGGCATCCAAAATGCTTTTCTACCTATCGATGTATAACTTCCTCCTGTTTTCGCATTATAAGTTATCAGTATTTTTATAGGTAAGATGGTTCACCTTTAAAGATATGAGAATGTATCTGCTTAACATATATTATTTTCCCCCATCCACAAGGCTTCTAAACTTTTATAAGCTTTCATTTCAGTCATTGTGAAAGCACTCTTCGTTTCCACTAAATAATTTACTATATCAGGATACATTATTTTGGGAAAAAGTGAAATATCTGTTGATAATTCTTCAGTTTTCAGAAGATAGGGATCAATGCCCAATACTGCAATTTTCTCATTATACCGTTCTCGGTGAACATCATCTAAACTTGAATAATATTTTGTCAGGTCCATTGTCACAATATTTCACTCAAAACACAATAAAAACAGTAAAAATGCCGAATAAACGTTCTTTACAAAAGTAAACAAAGCCAAAATGTGAGGTTGTTTTACCTCCAATGTCAACCATCTGTCAAATCTGCACGAAACCAATACGGGATCAGGATTGAGGTTATGTCGGTGGTTTCTTGACTCTTGACATCTTAGCTACGTAATAGGGGAGTTCTAGACAAGTTACCAACTTCAAGAAACATTCGTATACTTCTGTTGCCAACTTAAAGAAACAAAAACTGCCTCTCCAATGGCAATTGTTTGACTTTGGTTGTTGAAAATCACTAATTTGATATACGGGTATTATAAAACTATTTCGACAGATAACTAGAAGTTAACTTGTGGATGACGTCACATGTTATAGTTAACTTCAAAATGTAGCAGTTAACTTTATCGGGTGGAACGGATGTCGGTTAAAGTTAACTTTGTAGAAAATGGTGGTTTTCGATCGTCGACAATTCTCCTGCTCCTGTTTTAGAAATCATCCTATATTGCCAGTAACACAAGTGTTGATTACACTCAGATTTTATGCAACTGGTTCATTCTTGGTAGTTGCTGGAGATTTTGGAGGTATTCACAAGTCAACTGCTAGCAGTGTTATTAGAAAGGTCACATGGGAAATTGCATTGTTATCCTCTATTTACATAAAAATGCCAGACTTTTTGTGTAGTGTTATTCATTTCAAGACTCTAGTGAAGTGGTGTATTTAAATCTTAAGACAATATCATTTGCGAAAACTCTCTTTGAAGGAGACAAAGTATGCTCAAAATTGCTTCCAAAAAAATCTTTTTCGGAGTTTCTGTAAGCTTAGTGAAGTCATCGGGATTTATTCTGAAGAAATGTTACACATTATTATTTGTGAATGTTCGAATTAAAAATAAAACTAACAAAAACAGTTTTTTTATTTCATTTAAAACAAACAAGATGGTGTGAAAATGTGTCCTTATCACCTAGATAAACATATATATAGTCACTCTTTTTCCATACTGTATGAATAATCTTCGGTATGTCGAATAATATATCTTTTTTCTCTTCTTGAGTCTCTTTTTTTTTCTTCTCAACTCTCTTCAAAGGTTCTCTTTTTCACTTTTTTTCTTGGCCACACACACACAATAGTCAACATAATATTCACCAGGTAAACCAGAATTTCATCGAATCAACAATCACAAGAGATTCGACAAGTTTTAAGTGTACAATGGCTAAAATCATATTAACATTAATGTTTCGAAAAGTAAACAATGTGTCATCACCTAGATATACATGTTGTAGTGATATTCACTAAAATGACTTTTTAAAAATAAACTTTATTTTATACTTTGGTTACAAAAAATGATTTTGAATATAACAACTATTCGAAGTGCAAAATGGAAGTTTGAGATAGAAGTGACGTTCTTCGGTTCTTGGGATCCTCTTATAGATGCAGTGGTGCTGACTCAGAACTGCGCCTTGTTTACGGCTTCTGGAGCGCAGGTGGATAAATGCTGACTTGGCTTTGTCCTATTTGCTCTTGCAACAATGTTGCAACTGCGTTGTGGAATTACTGCGTAGAATGCCTGGATTTTTGGATATAACATACATTCCATTCCATACTGTATGAATAATTTTCGGTATGTTGAATATATCCCTTTTTTCTCTTCTTAACTCTGTTTTCTTTCCTCACAACTCTCTATGAAGGTTCTGTTTTTCACTTCTATCTTGCCCACAGACGATACAGGAGGATTTTGGGAAGGGACTGGATTCTTCTTCAAGAGCCCATCGTCTGTCTAAAAACTCGCTCAATCCTAGATTAGTCTGCACCAGAACGTTACGTTAATTTTCTCATTGAAAATGATGAAAACTTATTCCAGTACAACAGGATCGTTTTGCCAAGAGAAAAATTGTAGGTTACCTTTTTGCCTTCTTCTTCTTTTTATTTAAAAAATGGTACTTTTATAAAACTGACATTTTGAAGCTCAAGTTAACTTGACTGATAAAGTTAACTTCAAAACATATTTATAATACCGGCCCTAATTCAATTACTCGTCATGAAGCGCTTATGTATTTCTTATATAAAATGTGCCATTCAGAGCGATTTTGTGTCCAAACTTGTGAACAGTTAGTAGGCAAAGCAATGACACTAGAGTTTTTGAAATACTTGCTCTGTGTCTATTGATAAAGAATAAACCCCTACACTCAAGACATTTCTTCAACTGAAAGACAGAGAGATCTTACAAGGACACTCCATCCTGAAGAATTGAACAGAAATATCTTTGGGTAGTGAAGTCATATTTTGTGAAGAAAAAATGAATGAGAAAATACACAACACAATAATTTATTGTGGGATACAAACAGGACTAGCCCAAAAATAACTTAATAACTGATAACAACGGAAGTCAAGCAACAAGAGGAAGAATGCACGAATCAGATTGGGGCAGGCACACCCATACTCGAGATAAAGACACAAAGTTCCCTATTAAGATAACTTTTTCGTATACTAAAATATAAACACTTTGGGACTAAATATAAATCATCCAGCTTATTCAACCATGAAGGAATTATTACAATAGAGGAGTTCTGTATAAGTTGCCGACTTCAAATGAACCTTCAAAAACTTCTGCTTCTCCAATAGAGAAGTGCCGCACAAGTTGCCAACTTTAAGAAAAAACTTATGCCTGTTCAATTGTAACAATTTCATCAGGGTTGTGTGGAGAATCACAAACTGAATATGCTGGATCATTTATTTTTACTCCCAATGTGTTTATATTTTTAAGTTATATCAATAGGGAATTTTGTCTCTATATCTCGAGTGTTGGAGCCTGTCCTAATCTGATTTGTGCTCTCGTGCAATATCGACTGTCATCTGTCAATATTTTTACCGATTAGGCAATCCATACTACGTGACCCAATATGGCGGTTGTTGGCACACAAAATAATAATCACCATAAGAACATCATTGGCTTGTGAAAGTGTATTTTTGGTTATTTTCGGAGCTTTTGTGTTGTTAGTTGATAATATTCAGATGGAGAGAGATTACCCAAAGACACTATTGTTGAAAAGCAGAGGCTTTGGTGAACGGTATGCTTGAAAATACATCCCCATCTTCTGTTTACATTTTTATCAATGTATTTGTTACAGGTATAAAATGAAGTTGAGGATTGATCAGTGATTTAGATCCTTTTAACACTGAATTGCTCAATTGTTGGTGCTCCTCCTGTTACGAATATGGATATTATTTCGTATTTGCTTTTTACTCAGCTCTCCCAAATGCAGATGAAGCCCTATACAAGTTTAGATCCCCATACATACTTTGAATCTGGCTTCGTTGTGAAGGTGAGAACAAAAATTCAGAATCATTCATATATTTTAGTTAGTCTAGTATGTTTTTTCCTAGGCAGCAGGTTTTTTCTAATGGGTACAGGTACAGTTGCAAATCTTGAGCAATCGAAGTGAATTATTATAAATTAGGAATAATAATACATAAGAAGCAATTTATAACTTCTCATCTGATCTATCACGTTTATTGCCACATTTGTTTATTATAAGAGGCATTGATTCGATATTTAAGAATATTACTTCTCAACTTTCATAATAGTTCTTTCTAATCAACATAACTTTTTTTCAGGTCAAGTAGGTATTCACAAAAGGCAAATTAAAACCTTTAGATGTTTGGTACATAATTGAAAAGGATGAAAGCATTTGTACTGCTCACTGTACTTGTATGGCCGGAAACAGTGAAGTAGGTGGTCATATTGGTGCTATATTAGAGGCAATGTCACGCACAGATTTGGAAGCTTTGTGGCCAATGCCATCCAGTCAAAAAATTTATTGGACGACTTGCCTCTTGCTCAGTTGTTTAAAAAAATAAAATGTTTCAATGAATATATATAAATAAATGTTTGTTTATTTGTTTTTTACTGATTCAGTTGATTACTCTTAATTTAATACCAACTATAAAAAAATAACAAATATTGATATTTGTATATAGTACAATTTCGATAAATATCACGATATATCCAATTTTTACTGTTAATAAATTACAATACCCTTTGAAGGTTGTAGACGATGTGGTAACTTGATTACTCTCGTTACGGACGTCCATCGTCTTAATGTTCTTGAAAAGGTTTTCACGATGTTTCAAATGTTTGTATCTGCAATCGTCTGAATACATATTAAAAACATTGTGAAAACCTTTTCAAATACATTAACACGATGAACGTATCAAATACAACACCTTTCACAAGACTTGATCGAGGCTTTCGATAATTGCCAGAAATATCTAAGAAGGGAAGGTTGAGATTGAAAGACATATTTCTAAATATTTTTATTTATTGAGTCACCAGAATCCTAAAGAAAATTTGTATCCCAAGTAGCACAGAGAGGTCATAATTCGGTTGTACAGACGTCTACTAGACCTTTCGCAAAAGTCCATGACTTATGTCTTGTAATATGCTGAGACGTCCATATGTATGCCAATACGACAAAAAGGCACACTCTTGCGACTTCACATCGACGTTATAAAGTAGTGGTAATGACTTGCCAATATAGACTTTTATAAGCCAGTCGCAAAAGGGTCGTTCTGTGGTCTTAGTGTAGTCATTATATCATTATGCATGAAGGTCATAATCTTTCTAATATAGTATTACAATATGTATACCATATCAAAAGATTTTATATAATATCAATATAATATATTCCTTTACATGTTCATGATACTCTGTAACCATGATAGTTATCGAGATAAAAATGATTTTCATTTATGTGTCTTTAAGAATTGTTCTGAAACTCTAGTGACCAAGCAAATCCATTTTTAAGATCAAAATCCAATTCTACTCACTTTAAATTCATGGGCCTCGGAAATAAAGAGAGATAAATATTCATTTTCATTTCAGAAAAAATATATATCATCAATTTTTCTCATTAAACGTTGAAATATGTAGACCATATTACGAAAGATACTTGATTATCACACATCTCCAATGATTTTTGAATTGTTATAACACCCAGAGTCCCATATTTTTTATTTTAAATATTTTTGTTCCAATATGGCTACCAGAATGATGTTATCAATCAATCGAAAAACATGGATGCCGTCCTTCTGGTGTCGAAAAGTTGTAATTACTCCGGTATGTACTATCATAGAATAGTTTACGAGTGTCTCAAAGACATCGCAATATCTTACATAAAAAAGTTGTAATGTAGTCGCTATGACCACAAGTAGCAACTTTTGTTGTACCAACGTCGTAACGCTATCAAAACAAGAAGATAGGCACTGAGTGCATGAGCATTCCGCTAGTTCCGCCTAATGGAAAACGCTAAAAATAACTGACATTTACAATAGAGGTTATGTTGATGTTGAATATTTAAATATTTTTTATTTATCACTCGAAGTGCACATACATATTATTTATGTCTTTCCTTGTTGTGAAAACAATTGAAGGAACTGGATGAACTTCATTTTTTGCAGTTTCCCGATAGACTGATTAATTATTTCAGATGTTAATTTTGGGGTAGGCACTCATCCTTCCTCTTTATATTTATCTATACGCTCCAGTTCTCTTGTAAGTGCGAATTTACACGATCCAATAAATTGGTCAATTTTGTGACCTTGAATTTTATTGATAGGTGTAAACAGAAAATTGTCGTCAATTCGAACTTGACCAATAAATTGATGAGTTTAGAATCGGTACTAATTTTTCATCAATTTTTAGTAACAATTTGCAGTAACTTTCGGCCATGAATTGAATGCCTGCTAGAACAGAGATTTGCAGGTTATATGTTAATATTTACGCGATTTCACATACCTAACCGCGAGAAAAATGATAGTGCTAAAAAAAACAATTTACGTTGCATTACATTCGCAGCAATGTGCATTGCTGAATATAAAAGACAGATGTAGAAGATGGTGGATTAGATCTTGGATTGAGAAAAGAGAGAAATGAAACTTAACATTAGTTCACGAAAAATTCCTGAGTGCAGATCCTAATCAATTCAAATGGTATTTAAGAATGGATCAGAGTCAATTCATTAAGCTATTGAATAATATTCGGAACTTTTCCTATAGTTGAACCATTTCTTGTCAGTATGTTGGTATTCCTGAGTGAAAACTGTTGCCAAAATTGACCAATAAATTGTCAGGTGTAAATATAACCCATATTGGTCAATTTTATTGTTCAATTTATTGATCAATTTTATTGGATCGTGTAAATTCGCACTAAGGCAAAAAGGATTTTTGTTTTGGCACTTTAATCATTGACACGGAACTGAATATTCTACATACATAACACAATATACCTATCCAACAAAAATAATCTAACCATAGATACATAATGTAATCATTACGACCAAAGTTCTCAGTTGATAAACTACATTACATGAGTACAATATGTAGTCGTAGAAACGTTTCAAAAATCTATTCATCGGAACCACATATGTTTATTGTCATATAAATTCACAGCAACTGCTCTTAAGTTCTACTTAACGACACATACAATTTATTTACATACAAACCACAGTACAACTTCATCTCGAGAATTCTTTATTGTACTCTCGTTATATCTACTACACGACGTCATAGCAACGCCTGAAGGTTATAAAACGCACATTAACTTTTTGGTTCTAAAACATACAAATACGTGGTCTTTAAGACGGTATAAGAAGTCATTATGTTAATTTTATGACTCTGTGCTACTTGGGATTCCAGTATTTCAATAACAATACCTATAAGAACGATTTTGAATATGGAGTTTTCTCTATTTTCGAAGTGGAAAATATATCAATTATCTATATCTATATATATATATATATATATATATATATATATATATATATATATATATGTATATATGAACTTTATTTGGAATGGGACCTCCTAATGTACAATAGTTCAGAGATATACAAGTAGGCAAAATCATACAAGTAATCGTAGGAACAAATCAAATCACAAAAGTCTGAAGTTATAGGTATCCATGACCGAATGAAGGATATCACGAATGTGCACACAGGGTATGTCTGCTGCAGCCTCTCTGATACTTGATTTTCGAATCCGTAAGATCTTCTCGGTTGATTGCAGCTAACCATAGAGCTCTTCTCCTCCTCGATAAGTCATTTTAACTGGTCAAAAACTTATGATTTGAAACTGTAGACACCGAGTGAAACCCCACTCTATCCCTGTCGTGACGGGACCCACAGTTAACTACAATGCAAATAAGGGGCATTTTTCTTCAGTTGAAGCATGAATTATAATCCAAAATTGAAAAAACTACTCAAATTCGCACAGAAAATCACAAAATAAACACTTTCACCACTATGGTCGCTTATGACGAATTACAGTGTGTGCCAACAGCCGCCATATTGCTTTCGTTTCGACAGGTCGATGGATTGCCTAATGGTATTGTAGGTTAGATTCTTCTTCTCATTGGTTCTCATGTATTGTTGCCAAACGTTTTCATACGGATGATTCTGTCGTATTCGAATCGCGAAACGAATAGTGTTCAAGAATAGTCCACTCGAGCCGTATGCGGATATTTCATACGACACAAAGTCGTATTTGGATGACTTCTGGACGAACTCAAGAATTGCACCCCTGTCTATAGACTCACTCAATCCTAGATTAGTCTGCACCAGTACGTTAATTCATTTTCTCACGGAAAATGGTAAAGACTTATTCCAGTAAAACGGGATCGTACAATAGACAACAGAACATTCACCAGGTAAACAAGAATTTCATTAAATGTCAACAATCACAACAGATTCAACAAATTTTAGGAATATAATGGCCAAAATCATAAACATTAATGTTTGGAAAAGTAAACAATGTACGTATGTATAGTTTCAAAAATTGACACCGGAGGGAGTATCCGTTATTTTGAATTCCCAATTGCTACATGATGCCACAGTTTATAGCTAAATAATCTATAAACTGTGATGATGCTGCATTATAAATATATGGTATCTAGCCTGGCATATATGATCTAAAAATGGAATCGTAGTTTAACTGGCGTCATTGTACGACATAATGTTTTCAAATTATTCCAAATATTTTCACGAGAAAATATGGCTCAGAGTGCCGAAATTAGAACTGTCAATTACAATTTTTACTATTTTTAGCCAATCATAACATTTCCATACTGTGTGAAGTTGACTTCAAAATTCCCTCCGTATTAGAAGTGTTTGAAAGAAACCACTCGAACATCTAACCTTTTATTGTTGTATTGGTTTACATTTTCCAGTTTTAGAACCTGTTAAATATGTTGCACGAATGTTTGTTCAATTTGTGGAATAAGTTAGATGGATCAGATTCATCAGAAAACCATAATGTATATTCTGGTATTTTAATTTAAATTCAAATTGGTCATTATTTAATATTTCAGTGGACTCACTTATTGGAGTTACAAGAATTTTTGCATCCAGGAGAACAGAAACTATTGCAAATGATTACGGAAATCGCTGTAGAATATCATAAAATATTGACTTTCTGCCGAAATCAAACTCGCAGCCCCGAAGGTAATTTTTTCCATTATAAATCAAATATACCTTGAAAAGTAATGTTTTGGTCTCTCTCCCAACAAATTTTTGAGATATGGCAGTTCAATGTAAAAACACATTTCCCAGATATCACAGTTTTGTCTTATGGATATCTGATGGATATCAGTAACTGATATTTCAGACATCCATAATATATCCCATAGGGATATTGGATATTCTATGGACATCCAAGAGATATCTGGTGGTCACCAAATTGGACATCCATAAGATATCTGTTACTGACATCTATGAGATATCTGTTACTGACAACCAAAAAACAATATCCATTACCGATATCCATGAAATATGTTTAGCGGGTGTCCATGAGATATCCTTTGTGAATAAAACTAGATTTTATATTATTTAATACGTTGACTGCCAACTACAAGATAACTCGTAGTTGGCGTTCTTGCCTAGGATGCCAACTATGAGTTATCTCGTGGTTTCTTTGATTGCCATATGTGTGTGCCTACCATTAAATTTGTAGTAGTGTCAGTGTAAATATGAATAGACGAATTCAGAGAGAACAAAAAATCAATGTTGGCTTACATGAACAGAAAATTTATTAATTAATGAACCGAAATTTATGAATTGATTATAAAATAATTATAAAGCAACACACTTGAGAATTGGCTTCTCGACCGAAATCCTGAAAATACCATGGCGGTCAACGTGTTAAGTGATCAGATTTATATCTTGTTTTCAAAAGAAATATCAGATTGAATATATAACATATTGAAGAAACAAGATTGTTTTACTTCAATCGTTACACTATACTACTCAAATTGAAAGTACAATGAAAATCTTTCAAAAGTGAAAAAATATATTTCTTTATCGAGAGGTGAGCAGAAATATTTTTTTATTTTGATAACAAGATCTTAATCTTCTGAAGAAAATGGAACATGTCTTAAAAAGTTTGTTATAGAATATAAAAAATCTAGTTTCAATCACTGAAATATCTCTTGAATATCATTACTTTCCAGGAAGATGAAAGAAAACAAAGTGCTCTTGAACATGATTTATAACTCAATAAAAATATAACTCGAACAAAGAAACACAACACAGAAAAACATAATATTAAATAAAAAATAAAAAACACTTTAGAGTTCAAATCGAGGTTCTGTTTTTTTTTCGCTAGCCAGGTTTTTCTCCTTGGCCCTTCTGAGCCAATTTTTGATTGCAATTTCAGTTGCCTTCCTATCTGTAGAGAGATTGCTTTCATCTGCAGCTACTAAAAAATACAAAAAAATCAGGAAACATTTTCCATTAACAAATGTGACAAGTGGTTATTATAATATTCAGAAGAATGAAACCTTTGGCATTATTTTATATAATATATACTGGTATACATTACTGTACCACTGAATGAATTTAATTCATCATGCAGATGCAATAACAGTGGATATTTTTTTACCTAGTTGTTCTCGTAACATATTTGAAATGTAATCATTCATATATAAGGTACCTACATATTTGCATAATGAAATGTATGTTGGAAAACTCACCCATCAGTACTTCAGCCAGTTTTGTGGACCCAAACATTTTTTGTTGGCCCCCAACCAGCTATATTCATCCGCATATTTATTTGTCTTTATCTGATTCAGGCACCTCTTTATAAAATCATACAAGGTACTCCCTCCTATCTTGTAAAATTCCTTAACCTAAAATATTCAGAATTTAGTTTAGCAAATAAGTGGCTACATTGAACTTACTGCATAATCGAACGTTTTTTTTCTCTTCCAAGAGTGTTTAAAACTGCTTCATTTCATCTTATAGGGAAATTCTCAAATAATAGGAAAATTCCATCCTTTGAGACAGTCCGCATATAATTTTTTTTAATTCCCTCAAAAACATCTGTTACTAAATTCTTTATGAGTGCCTGTTGTTTGAATATTTTTTTCAAAACGTCATCTGAAAAAATACTTTTTTTCCAACAAATATGATATATATATATATATATAGATATATATATATATATATACATCTTGCCTACAATACTGCGTCCTTTCAGGAAGCGTACGTTACTGCGTCCACCAGAAATAAGCTATCTATGTTAATTCTGATAGAGTATACTGGTTCTACACAAAAAATCCTACTCAAAGCTGGTTTCAGATTATCAAAAACTTCAAAAATAAAAAAAAGTATTCTTATATAATATTTCGTCCTTTCCATATATATACGTCGGTAAATTTAAAAGTTTTAAAAAAAAGTATGGTGAATGTAGTGTTGAAAAAGTTCAATCCATATTATGAAGTAATCTCGAATAATGGTGAAAATTTGATCATAATTCCATTATAGTGAATAAAAGTAAACACTTTTTGTCCCAAAAATAAAAACTCTAACTCCGAGGCCAAGTGTGCAAAGAAACTTGTAAACATTCTAGTGTACCAGTGGCGTGCCAATAAACTTTAATAACGCCAATAAAACCTTTTGAAGTGGCATTATCACTAGGAACTGGCGGAATAGGAAAAAATTGTGCAATGTTTGCCTGCTGTAAAACTAGACCTGCGCCTTATTATACTTGTGTACATTGTTTCAGTATATATCACAAATCCTGGCTGAGCAACAAAGGAAAAGTTCAGTTTATAAAAGGTTCAGCAATAATGTGTTGTAAAACAAGAAGCCATCGACTCAGAAGAAGTAACCGAAAGGAGGATTGACAAAGAAATAAAAAAAAAATAAATATATTGCAAAAATAAGAGCAGAAAGGAAGGAATTCGCTGAAGATGCCATAAAAAATGAAGAAGAACTAAAGGAAATAATAAACACCCGCGACTTAGAAATTTTGAAAGCAAAAGATAAAATTGATGATCTTGAGACCCAGTTGATGAGATATATAAATAAGAATACAACTGATGCCGAAACTCAGACAAAGAATTCTCCAAAAAAATCCATATCAGTTCAAACTTCACCAGTAATGAATGAATACAAATCATCGAGTGTGCAAACAGAAATAACACAATGGGACATTACAGACTGGTGTCGTGAAAATCAAGCTCAAGAAGAGGAGAAAAAAATATGAAGTGTGAAATGAGAAATCTTGAGAACGATGTGAGGGAGATGAATACATTAAACGAAAACATGATTATATCGATAAAGACACTAACTGCAGAAAAAAATATATATATTAGAAAACTAGAAAATTTGAAAAACATTAATAATTCTGGAAGACAAAGTAAAAAATGTGGAGATACCAATAAGCAGAAAAATAAAAGTGAAAAAAAATCGAAAATAAATAACTGTATATTTAACACAAAGCCTTGACGAAATTCCAGGAAGAATAAACCAGGGAAAGAAAGTGTCCATAGAAGAAAAGACAATATGAAGAAGAACATTCTCATACTTGGATGACTATATAGTGCAAACGATAATCAAACATAATGCTCAATTGGAGGATATCATAGTAGACCTTAGAAATTTGACGAAGACGTTTACACTATCTGACTATGTAATTTTATCTGGGGGTTTGACGAATGCTTTAAGGGGTAAAGGTGTAAATGATATTATTGGTGACACTCTTACTGAGGTGAGTTCAAAAACTAATATTATCATTTTGTCGATTCCTCGTTGGACAACCGAAAGGTTCTAAACAAGTTCATTGAAGATATCAATATCAGGGTATGTAATATGGTAAAGATGACAAAAAATATTATATTTATGCATATTGACTCAATTTTAAACTCGTCGTATTTCATATTTAAAAAATCACTTATTATAAAATATGTAGGCAAAATCAGAATAATGAAGGAAATATGTCGAATAATTAGTAAAATAGAGAATAGGAGGGAAGTTGGTCAGGAGAATAGTGACAATCATAATATATCTACAACTTACTTGAGCGACCAATCAAAAGAATCTGTAGCATCATCGACGCATAAAACATCTAGTCTAGGTAACAATCGTAAAAAACGTGAAAAATACAATATTGACTCAGTAACAGCACTCTTTCGCAAGACAAACTCAAAAAACAATAAGGATTTTTTATAGAATCGCTGGAGGGCTGCGTGGTAGTTATAAATGCACAAAGTTTAACTTCTAAAATTGACCAGATTTCTAATTTAACATTTACATCTCAACCTCTAGTTTTATGCCTGAATGAAACAAGACTGACAGAAGAGATTAATGATAACGAAATTTCAATAAATGGCTATAATATAATACGCTATGATAGTCACAGTAGACACACAGGGGTGTAGCGATGTATTAAAGAAAAATATAATTGCTCTAGAAATAGTTAGGTATGCTTATTTGAAAACATATTGGCTTCTGAGTGTAAAAATGTCTGTTAATAACAAAGTTTTTGCTATGGTATGTATTTATCATTCGCCTAGTAGTAGCAACGCAGGTTTTTTGAATAATTTCGAAGAATGGAGCAATAACTATATCCACGACATCACCCACCCTGTACTAATCGTAGGTGATTTCAATATTGACTGGCTCAAGGAAAACGAAATATATCGAAAAAAATTGAACAATATCATGACTGACGTAGGTTGTAGCCAATTAGTAAAACAAATTACACATCCATTTGATGCAGATGGTACCATGATAGACTGGTCTTCTCCAATTTGAACAATTGGAGATGTACAGTTCATGAAACACCAAGAATATCCGACCATTATATAGTTAGTATTGACATCAACAAACAACAAACAAAAAAAGACATTAAATATATCTCTACACGTGGCAAAATCGATTTCCAAGCACTTAACCAAAGTTTAATGTCAGTCAACTGGAAGTATACGCACCAAAATATTGATAAAAACTTTGAGTATTTTTTCTCTACCATCATAAGTAAATTAGATGAGATTGCGCCAAGGAAAACTGTTGTTATAAAACCAAGATTTCAGGAATGGTGGAATGATAGAATTAATGATGCTATAAAGCAAAGGGATACTAGTTATAAAATATATAAGGAAAATAAATCTCTTCAAAATAGGAATATATACAAACACAATCGGAATAAAGTAGTTAAAATTATACGCAAGAAAAGAAAGCATTCCTTGAGAACAAGATAGACGGTAATAAAAACAATTCCAAAAAAATGTGGGAAACTTTGAAATCGATAATATCAAAGAAAAAAGAATATAAATTGGAAAAAATTGAAATCGAAGATATAGAAATAAACGAACCAAAAGAAATTTCTAATGGCCTGAATGACTTTTATATCGTGAGTATTGATAAGATTATTTCAGATATAGATACCACTCTTATAAGGGATTATACAGATAAAATAGCAACAACAAACAATAAATTCGATAACTTTAGGCTCATAGAGTACACAGAGTTGAGAAAGGCAGTATATAACTTACCAAGTAAAGGTAGTCCGGATGAAATAACAGCCGAAATCCTAAAAAATATATATGATAGCATCGAAAACCGCTTTTGAATCTAGTTAATACCTCATTATTAACGGCAAGCTTCCATCGCCCTTAAGCTGTCAACAGTTATACCCATACCTAAGGTCTCCAACTCCAATAAAGCTAGTGATTATGAAGAAGTTATCGCCCTGAAGGCCTACTACAACATGCAGAATATTTTGAGATCAATTGTTATGAAGACATTGCAACATTTTAATATCCTTAGTATTATCAACTTAGCAGCATTTTATATCTACATTATTATTATATTTCTATAGTTATACAACTGTACTTTTGTATTTAATTATAGTTTATGTACTTTTATTCACAATTAGCTTTGTCTGAGATTTATATATCTTAAATAAAGTATACTTTATTTGATTTGATTTGAAGACAAATAATATTTGCAAACTAGAAAATTAATCAAGAATAGTCTTACAACTCATAACACATATAACGAAATAACATATATATTTAAAGCGGTTACCACAGCTGTGAAACAGCTGTGCAAAATGTTCTATATGACTGGAAGGAAAACTACGACAAAAATATTATGATTAGAGCTGTATTCTTGGACATCCAACCGATTCGAAACAATTGACAGGGCCAAATTAATGATCAAACTAGAGAAGTATGGTATAACTGGAAAAGCACTCGACTGGCTCACTGATTACTTACAGAACAGAAAACAGGTAACTAAAATTAACGACACTTTATCAAATGAAGTCCTAAATAAAAACGGCGTACCTCAAGGAAGTATATTGGGACCATTGCTGTTTCTGCTGTATATCAACGATATTGTTCACTCGGTTAAAAACTGTCGAATCCATTTGTTTGCCGATGACACGCTATTGTATTTCTGTTCTGAAGATATACAAACCCTAACAGATACACTCAACGCGGAGCTGGAAAATATTTTACAATGGTGTAATGGTAGTTTGTTGAAACTTAATGCAAAAAAAACTAAATTCATGTTAATTAGCAACCACAAAAAGTATGCGGAGTTCAAAGATAATAATCATAGGATTAAAATTGGTAAGGAGGAGGTGGAAATGGTAGATAAGATTAAATACTTGGGCATTATTATCGATAGAAATTTAACTTTCAAAGAACACATTTCATACATTACCAATAAAATATCAAAAAACATAAACTTCTTGTTTAGAGTGGCACCATCTTTAACACCTTGGTCTAGAAAAACAGTATATAATACTGATAATATTGCCCCATTTCACCTTTGCTTCGTCTATACTGTACCTGGCAAATAAAAATGAGATGGGACGGATGCAGAAATTGCAAAATAAAGCCATGAGAACTATATTGAATGTTCCAAGAGACTCGCCCATCAAGTCTATGTTACGTACATTGAATTGGCTCTCGATACAACATTACTTGGAGTACCATACTCTGATTTTAATCCATAAAATAAAAATGTCATTAACCCCATCGTATCTGTCATCTAAATTAGTATACAACAACAGTTTGCATAACTACAACACACGAAGAAGAGCTGATATACGAGTCTCAACAAAAAACAAAAAAAGCTCAGAAAACTCTATTTTCCATAAAGGCATAGTGCGTTACAATGAATTAGAAGATTTCTTGAAAACCTACGGCACTATTACAATTTTCAAAAAAGAATTGAAAATATGTCTGTCACTATTACTCTAGCCTACCTACCCAATTCAGAAGTTTTAATGTGTTTGAATTACAATGTTTCTACTATTGTTTTTCTATTGTATAATTTATTTCTTACATCTTTAGTGTGATATATTTGTTATACTTGTGACTGTATTTTTACTTTGACAATGTGAAATTAGCTTTATGTGCTAAATAAATATACATATTTCATACTCAGCACGATACGGCATCCAGCGCTGTTGCCATGTTTTATTACACATTTTTATTCAACTCGCTTCGTTCATATGCTGTCATTCTTTCCGGTTCAAAATTTGTAATCCATTTTTGGAACACTTGCCGACACCCGATTGAACTGAAATTCGGCAGGTGATCATAATTCCGGTGACAATGCACTATGAAACTTTCGTTGAGAAAAAAAAAATAAAATGACGGCTCCAAGATGACGGACAAGTTTTGTGATTATGATACGATTCGATTCAAAATTGGTATGTGGGGGTTTTCAGGGACGGAGATTGTGAAATGTCTGTCAAAATAAAAAAAATCAAGATGGCGTCCAATTTGCATTACATCTTTCATACTCAGCACGATACGGCATCCAGCGCTGTTGCCATGTTTTATTACACACATTTATTCAACTCGCTTCGTTCATATGCTGTCATTCTTTCCGGTTCAAAATTTGTAATCCATTTTTGGAACACTTGCCGACATCCGATTGATCTGAAATTCAGCAGGTGATCATAATTCCGGTGACAATGCACTATGAAATTTTCGTTGAAAAAAAAAAAAACAAAATGACGGCTCCAAGATGATGGACAAGTTTTGTGATTATGGTACGATTCGATTCAAAATTGGTATGTGGGGGTTTTCAGGGACGGAGAATGTGAAATGTCTGTCAAAAATAAAAAAATCAAGATGGTGGACAAGTTTTGTGATTATGGTCCGATTCGATTCAAAAATTGGTATGTGGGGGTTTTCGGGTCGAAAATTAATTTTTTAAATTTATGAAATTGAAATGACAGCTCATGGAATTACTGTTAGAGGAAAAAACAAATTGGCGCTTCAAGATGGCGGACGAGATTCATGTTTATGGTCCAATTCGATTCAAATTGGTATGTGGGAGTTTTCATGGTCAAGATTAGGAATGTTTCTTCAAAATTCATAAAATTAAAATGGTGGCTCCACGATGGCTGATAATCTCTGTGTTTATGGTCAGATTCTATTAAAATTGGATGGGGGTTTTGGGGCAGAATTAGGATTTTTGATCAACAAACCCAAGATGGCGGGCGAGTTTTGTGATAATGGCCCGATTCGATTCAAAATTGGTATGTCGGCACGACTCGATGTCGGCCCGATTCGATTCAAAATTGGTATTTCGGGGTTTTTGGGGTCGGAGATTACGAATTAAGTTGAAGATTATTGATTTTTAGTTTAAATTCATAAATTGAAGATGGCAACTCCAAGATAGCGAATGAGTTCATCTCTAGATAGTCTCCTCATTGAAGGACTAGATAGCTCAGAACTAACAGGAAAAAAAGGCTTCAAAATAACGATGCTTTAACAAAAATGCATAGGTTATGGCGTACATATTGAAATGAATCTATAAGTCACGGAATAACCTAATTCACACATCCAAAGCAATTATTTTTTACTTTTTAGTGCATTTAGTGTCTTCAAAAAAGTTTTTGTATTAATTATTTTATTTCTGTAATGAATTATGGAAAAATCCTCAAAAAAAGGAAATGAAAAAAAATACTTCTGAAGTAATAAATAAAATTATTCCTCATCGTAACCCTAAAGTTACTTTTATAGTATGTAATCCTTGGTATGTACTTTCTCGAACAATATCTCGTCATCATTGGTACATAATTAATATAATTGTAAGTAACCCTAATAGTAATAAATTATGATTTTATAAATGAAATCATTAAATTAATCCTATTATTGTAATTATTGCTCTAAATGACCTAAGAATGGGCCATGGTCTTACATCTACTAGATGAAAGGAGTGGTTTTTATGTCTTGACATTAATTTACTTCTCTAGAATATAAAGTACTTAAAATTGCAAATACATATGATTGAATAATGGAAACTGCTGATTCTAAGATTAAAAGTAAAATTTGAGTGATTAATAAAATATTAATCATTAATAAAGAAAGGGAAGGTCCTGTATTTCCTAATGAAGTTATTAAAAGGTGTCCTGCAATTATATTAGCAGACAGCCGAACAGCTAAAGTTCCAGGACGAATAATATTTCTAATAGTTTCAATACACACTATAAAAGGTATTAATACGGTACTAAATGTGCAAATATATGAATAGTATTATTAATTCATCCATAAATTATAAATCCTAATCATAATAGTAAAGCTAATGCTAATGTTAAAGTTATATGACTAGTTCTAGTAAAAATAGAAGGGAATAACCCTAAGAAATTATTAAATAAAATTAGAGAAAATAAAGATACAAAGATTAAAGTTCTTCCTTGGAATTTATTAACAATTGAAATTTTAAATTCTTTGTGTAGGATAAAAATAATTTTTGTTCAAAATATTCTAAGTCGTGAAGGAATGACTCAAAACATTGGGGGAATTACTAATAGCCCGATTAAATTCTACTAATTTAAGGAAAGTCCTAAATTTGAAGAGGGATCAAATGATGAGAAAAGATTTATTATCATTTTCAATTTAATTTTATAGTAGTTTTTTATGTATATGTTAACCCTGTATACGTTAACCCTGATAAGTTTTTTCTCGAACAATAGAATAGAATATAATTTATTCATCACTAAGATTTTACACACACATACAAAAAAATATATATACATGTAAAACTTATTGGACTAGTCAAAAGGAGGGCGTTGAAAACATACATTTCGAAACATAAATATACAGTTTTAAAATAAAATTAAAAGGTTTAAAATTATCTAAGATTTAGCGTCTAAAATAATAATAATAATAATAATAATTTTATTTCGGCAATTAACTTGTGAAAAAAATACAGGAAAATTGTGAAAAATGTCAAAGGGTGAGAGTATATACACGTAATATAACAGCCAAGTCATTTGATTGAAGAAATTGTTATCTTCACATATTCACATATTTACACACGTAAGTACACATTTATTCGCACATACATGAAAAGCATATGGACTACATATTACATTTAAAATTAAGTTTCCTAATTAAAAAATTCTTCTATGGTGTAGCAGTTTTTGCGAAGTAAGTGTTTTTTCAGGAGATTTTTGAAAATTGATAAAGAAGCTGCATTCTTTATGTGACCTGCCAGAGAATTATAGCATTTGCATCCAATATATTCAAAAAAAATTTGATACCGAACGGTAGTATGCCTGTGGGGTAAAATAAGGTTTTTTTGTCTGGTATCATGTTCATGGTGTGGTCTGATGGCATTATAAGTGGCCTTATTTTTGAAAATGAAACAACACGCTTCGAGGATATATGTGCTCATAACAGTCAGAATATAATATTTTTTGAAGATCTCTCTGCATGACTCTCTTCTACTTACTTTTGCAATTATTCTGATTGCGTATTTTGTAATAAAACACCCTTTGTACCGAAGAGCTTCCTCCCCAGTTTAAAATTCCGTATCTCATATGAGAATGGAAATGGGCAAAGTATAAAGGCAGAAGGATATTTTTACTGCAATGACTCGACATAAACTTGAGTGCATAACATCCTTTCCTGAGTTTGCCGCAGAGAATGTCAATATGTGAAACCCATGAAAGTTTTGAATCAAAGGTAATTCCTAGCATTTTGGTAGATTCAGAAGAAGACACTACGTCATTTGTATTTTCAAACAACGAAAGCTGGTTGTGTTCCCGACTATTTGGACAAAACATTAGGGCATTGGTCTTTGACTTATTAATTATTAAATGGTTTTTGTCTGACCAAGTTATCACTTTGGCATAGGTAGTCTCAGCCAATAATTTTAATGATACTAAATCCTCTTCTATGATTAAAATGTTTGTGTCATCTGCATAACATGTTGTAATAATTTTATTGTGTTCGTTCAGGTATGATATGAGATCATTGGCAAATATTATAAATAGAAGGGGGCCTAATATTGATCCTTGAGGGACACCTTGCGTAATGCCTAAGGGATTACTGATATTGTTATTTATTTTAACAATTTGCTGTCTGTCAGTTAAGTAGGATTCTAGCAGGCTATGTGGTGTTCCCTCAGTCCATACCTTGACAATTTTGATAATAGAATCTCATGACTAACACAGTCAAAGGCTTTGGAAAAGTCTATGAAGAGACCCATAACATATTTTTTTATTATCAAGAGATTGAATTATTTTGTTTTGGAATTCACATAAGGCTGTCTCGTACTTTTTTTTGCTGTAAAACCATGTTGCGAGGATGATAATAACTTGTTTGATGTGAAAACTGGTTAATTGAAATTTAATATTCAATTCATATAACTTAGATATGCTGGCTAACACACTTATAGGTCTATAGTTGTTGAGGTCATTGTTATCTCCTTTTTAGAGATGGGCGTTACTTTGCTATTTTTAAATTTGTTGGAAAAACACCTTTTTCTGTAGATAGGTTTATAAGATAAGTTAGTGGATGGATAATTCATTTTGACATTGTTTAAGTAGTTTGTTAGATATATTGTCAATACCACAAGAGTTAGAGTTTTTTAGACCATTAATTATACTTATTACGTCATTTTCTGTAATCGGGTGCATGAAGAAACTATTTGGATTATTGTCAATTCTTTTATGTATGAATTTCCAGTCACACTTGTTGTTTATCAGTGGTTTGGTGAAATGTATGTTAAATTTATTGGATAACTCTGTCTCATTCAAAGATTTGTCATTTTCCGCTATTACTAGTTTACTATTATTTGCTGAGGATTTCTTTTGCAGGTTATTGATAATATTCCAAGTTGTTTTCGACTTGTTATCAGAGGTTGAAATCAAATTGTCGTAGTATGACTTGGATGCTACCTGTAGCCCCTGCTGATATTCTCGGTTTGAAAAACTACTTATTTCCCTGAAACGAGGATCATGTTGGGCTAGACTATTATAAAGAGATACACTGTTTTTAAGTTTAACTAGCGGAGGTGTCATAATATACTTGGTTGCTTGTTTCTTTTTATCACCTCTTTGGTGTACCTTTTCATTCGGGAATGAGATCTCGAAATAGTGTAACATGACATCTGCAAATGCTTGGTAGGCTAAGTTGGGACAAGACTGAATATAGATATCATCCCAATTTTCATTCCGTAAATAATTTTTGAACATATTGATGTTCTCATCTGAGAAGTTTCGTTTGTAATAAAATGGTTTAAATGCCATGTTCTCTGGCAGCTCATCCAGGAGCAGGTCAAAAAATTGGGAGTAGTGGTCTGAGAGATGCATATTAACTACTGCTGCACTATAGGGATTTATAGTCTTAATTAGGAAATTATCAATACATGTTGCTGAGTTGCCTTTAACTCTTGTCGGGATTTTCAGTGTGACATTGACATCAAAACATGATAATAAGTCTTCGAGTAATATACAATACGTTGTATGAGAAATGAAGTTAATGTTGAAGTCGCCTCCAATAATTACTGTCATTTTTGGTGAACATATTTTACTTAAGACATCACTTAGTAGTCCCAGAAAATCATAAAAATCTCCATCAGGAGGCCGATAAATAACAATACAAATTATTTTATGTGCAACTATTTTTATGGCACAAATTTCTAAGATACCTTCTTTACAGCAATCATCTAAATCATACCTCTCTACAACTCCTTGAAAATCATCAAGTTTATAGATTGCAACTCCACCATGAGTCTTTTCTTTTCTAGAAAACGCGTTACAAAGGGTGAATCTACTTAATTTAAAGCTGTCAATCGACTCTTGCGACTGCCAGTGTTCAGATATAAGCAAAAAATCACAATTCTTGTCATTTTCAAAAATATTATTATTTAAACGTAGAGTTTTGTTACTGATACACTGGATATTCTGGTGACAAAAGGTGATTTTGGACTTTTTAGCATCAGTTACAGATTGAATTTTTCCTACAGGTTTATTGTTTGTTCTTGAGAAAGATCTAAAAAAGAAGATGAAACTGATTCTATGGTATTTAATGAAACTGATTCTATGGTATTTAATTCTGTTATTTCTATTGTTTTCAGGGCAAATTTTTGTTGGTTTCTTACTGTGAATTCCATATTTTTCTTTAGTTTTTCCATGAGTTCAAATTTGCTGCCTTTTTGTGTTCTGTCAGTAAGAAATGTTATCGAGCAGTTTCTATTGAATTGTTTGAATATCTTTATTTTTTTTGAAAATAAGCCTATTGATATTTTTAGGCAAAAAGGCCCTACCTAGCAACTACAGACCTATCGCACTGCTATCTATTATTTCAAAGGTCATGGAAAAAGCCATCAACATCGAGCTCATGAAATATCTGGAAGACTCAGGAATTGTCAACGATAGGCAATATGGCTTCCGCCATCAGAGATCAACTGGTGACCTGCTCGCTTACGTCTCACATATATGGCAGCTATCCATTGAAAAGTATGGAGAAACTTTAGCTGTGGCATTAGATATCTCCAAGGCGTTCGATCGAGTTTGGCACCAGGGACTCCTCGCCAAGCTTCCGTCTTATGGCTTGCCCCCTCAGCTGTGTTCTCTGCTTGCAAGTTTTCTCTCAAACAGGTCCTTCCATGTAGTGGTCGATGGAGTTTCATCTGACACTCTACTCATAAATGCTGGTGTTCCGCAAGGATCTATTCTCGCACCAACACTATTTCTACTTCACATCAACGACCTGTTGAAAGCAACTTCATGTCCAGTACACAGCTTTGCCGATGATAGTACCCTCCATACCGCTTTCTCTTCCAGGGCCCCTATATCAGCCCGTGAAACCAGAAATGAACGAGGAAGAAATGTTAATAATATAAATATGGACTTAGCAACAATTCTCGAATGGGGATCTAATAACTTGGTAGAATTCAATGCAAACAAAACACAAGCATGTCTTTTCTCTAGAAAAGCCGATCTCACTGTGCCTAACATAACTTTGTCAGGAGTAACCATACCACTGAAGCCATCCATATCGATGCTTGGTATTACTATCAGCAATAACCTTTCCTGGGAAAATCACATGAGGTCCATTGCCAAAGTGCATCCCAAAAACTTGGTTTTCTATTTTGTGCCAAGAGCTATTTCACCCCCAGTCAGCTGCTTATGATATATAAGGCACAGATCCGACCTGTCCTGGAATACTGTTCCAATATTTGGAGTGCGGAACATAAACATATCCTGAGGCTATTGGATTCTGTCCAAAAGGGCAATTCGTCCGTCGGTGATGCCTCGCTTACAAACTCGCTCACTTGTCTGGAACACCGTAGAAAGTTGGCGATTTGTCTCTATTTTATAGATATTTTCATGGGCGATGCTCTTCTGAAATATCAACAATCGTTCCTGCTTTGGCAGTCTGTTCAGATTAACCCGTCAAGTTCAGTCATCACACCCATTGGTCACTTTGGAGACCTGCAGAACATCACTTTCCAAAGACTCGTTCATCCAACGAACAGCGAGGCTTTGGAACTCATTGCCTAGGGAGGTGTTCCCCGAGGCATACAACCTTCAGAAATTTAAGAAGAACACCAACTCCTACCTTCTTTCCCTAGGTTCCCACGATGTTCTCTGAACATTACAGGATATCCCTTTTCGTGGAAACCAGAACATAAAAAAAAAAAAAAAACTGAGGAAGAAGTGTGGGGCCTAGGCCCGCCATGTGTCTAGGCCGACAGGGGGTAATACTTGTGACGATCCCAGACATAGCTGGGTAAAGTTCATTTCCCCTCTCAGTTAACATGGTAGCATACCTAGTAGCTTTTGAGAGAAAGTAGGCGGCAGATATGGTTGACGCGAGAGAAATCTTGCTGATATTGGAATTCTCCTGTTGACATGGGTATCCAGGAGAAGAGGACCTCCCCATAGGCTTGCCATTGCCTCGCCACAAAGTGTTCGACTCTGGGGGGCAGGGTGATAGATAGTTGACTAATGAAAAACATACCGTATTCGGTAGAGACGGGGAAGTCCTTTATCTACGGGCACTGATGATTGTATTCCTTGTGTAACTGATTGAGCTTACAGAAATAGTAGGCTGTATATATATATAAATAAATTAATAATTCCCGAAAGATTCGTAAGTAAATACATTTCAAGAGAGTAGATCATAGGGGGGTTGATATGACTCTCCATCCCCTCCGTACCTCGACCTGTGAGGTCTTTTGTACATTACCCTTCACCTATTCAAGACCCGGGATTCCGAGATTCCCTGCAAAGCATATCAGTTTCCTGTGAGCTAAGTTCCTGGTGGATAAGGGCGTTAGTAAAACTCCTTCGAAGAACTCAAGCCTTTTGCAAAACAGCACTTGGTAGTTGCAAAGCAGGTGTTCTGCAGTTTCTGAGAAATTCTCGCAGTAACGGCACAGTTCACTGTCTGATCTTTTCAGTTTTTTGAGGTGATACCTCAGAGGATAATGTCCGGTGAGCAGTACCAGTTTCGTCTTGCTTGTCCAACTCGAGAAGCTGTTCAGCTTTCTTTGACGATGAGCTCAAAAGCTTTTTCGCTTGTCCTTGCCCTGGAACCTTATTCCAGTGGGTTTCAATTTTGTCAGCTACCCAGCGCCGAAACTCTTTCTTGATGTGGGCTTTGAAAATATCACAGAAGGGTTCTGGGCCAGAAAATTGGGTATTTGCCCCTTCCAAGGCTGTTCGCTTCCGCATTGCCTTCGCTTTCTTTGCACCCACATCAGAGTAACCTGATTATTCGTAGCCAGTTGTCTCAGGGAGAGTTTGTAGTCCCAAGTCAGTCTAGACTCACAAGTGTGTGACTTTAGAGCTGCTTTTTCAAAGAGTAAAACAGAAATAAATTCTCTGGAATCTTTAAAATACAACAAAATATCACGATTCCTAAATGAATAAACTTGTCTCAGATAGTCATCTGAAAAATAAGAAATACAATCTCCATATTAGTCAGTTTCAGAATATATTTACATTTTTGCAGAATATGTACTTTATACAAATACCTTTATCTTGCTCAGTCTTTGTTTTCTAATAATTGTGACTATTTCACCTTCACATTCATATCTCTTCGAGGGAAATAATTTATTTCTATATGTTTTCGAAAATATTCTGTTACATTTTTTTTCTGATCCGCTGTCCATTCCACCAATGTCCGTTTCATTCCTCTTTCAATGTTTTTTTTTCATTTTTGTTTTTCCAACCTCAGTCCCACTATCGATCTTAGTATTTTCTATGGAGTATTCTCCCATTTCTCCTCACAAAACTAACTAAGTAATATTCTCTTTTTTGTTGCTGGAACCTTATGAGGTAATCCAGAAAAAAATATTCTACAATGAAAAAGGGGGAATTTTTGTGGCATAGAGGACAAATTATCAAATTAAAGAAAAAAAAGCATTCCCAAGGGGGAGTCGAACCCACGACCTTATGATTTCTAGCCATAAGCTCTACCATCTGAGCTATTCGAGGACATAGGAATAGACACACACTCGTGAACCCTTTTCTTCCATAATTCAATATTCATGTGAGAAATGAATCGAAAATCAAACGTACTTATCACTGGCCGTCGAGATCCATTACCTGTCACTCAACTTCATCGTCATTCGAAAATTTCAGTAGCAGATCTAAGCAGATGATAAGATTTAGCCAAATATATAAGGTGAAAGTGGAAATATTGTGCCCGAAATATATAATGAAAAAGGGTGAATTTTGTGGCATAGAGGACAAATTATTGAATTGAAGAAAAAAAAATCATCCCCAAGTGGGAGTCGAACTCACGACCTTATGATTTCTAGCCATACGCTCTACCATCTGAGCCATTCGAAGACATAGGAATCGAAAACACTCGTGAACCTTTTCTTCCATAATTTAATATTCATGTAAGAAATGAATCGAAAATGAAACTGGCCGTCGAGATCCATTACCTGTCACTCAGCTTCATCTTCATTCGAAAATTTCAGTAGCTGATCTAAGCAGATGATCTCTAACCATTGATAAGATCAAGCCATATAAGGTGAAAGTGGAAATATTGTGTCCGAAATATATAATGAAAAAGGGGGAATTTTGTGGCATAGAGGACAAATTATTAAATCAAAGGAATAAAAGCATCCTATGTCCTCGAATAGCTCAGATGGTAGAGCGTATGGGTAGAAATCATAAGGTCGTGGAATCGACTCCCACTTGAGGATACTTTTTTCTTCTTTAATTTAATAATTTGTCCTCTATGCCACAAAATTCCCCCTTTTTCATTATATATTTCGGACACAATATTTCGACTTTCATATTCTACAATATTCAGTTATATTCCCGTAAGTAGATATATTCTCATTCGGATTGTTAGCTCTAGAGTGGAAGGACGACTGTCAATTTCGTGATTACTATCGTTTCGGATGTCCATCGTCTTAATGTATTTAAGGTTTTCACGATGTTTCACCTGAAGACGATTGCAGATACAAGCATTCGAAACGTCGCAGATACAAGCATTCGAAACGTCGTGAAAACCTTAAATGCATTAAGACGATGGACGCCCGAAACGATAGTAATCAAGTTACCACATCGTCTACAACCTTCAAACAAATGTCAATTTCGTAATTCAGTCTTCCAGTGCTTCTGGGTGTAGAAGGTAGGGTTTCGTTTTGATCCCTTGATATTGGATTCTCGTGGGTAGAAGGTAGTTTCTCATTGTATTTGCTAGGGCTGGACGAAATATCCAAAAACTCATTGGTCGTGATTTGGAAGAATTTGAGAGCAAAGATCGAAAAAGATTGTTTTTTTTACCTGAAAATAAATGATGACGAAATAATAGAAGGAAAAATGGTCTTTTTCTGAGATGAGTAGGATCCAAATGAATGCGAATGATACGGGATAAATTGAAATATGAACTTAATAACTTGTCTATCGTATTGGGCTGAATGTTGGATCTGCACCGGAGTCGCCCATAGGAGAATAATGCTATCCCAAAACTACCGTCTGTGTCGTGAAAAGAAAGAGCGTCTGTCCAGTTCACTTTTGGAGCATGCCCGGCCTTGAATGTAAACACTTTGGAAAAGTCTGCAGTCTACATAAAAAGTAAGAGTTACCACCTCACAATGCTGCAATCAGTCAACCAAACTATCGAAAAGCAATTTGAGAATTTTCACACATATGTAAAGGTTCTGAATAACTCAATTTCTTGAAAATTAATAAAATTCTCAAAAACTCATAAAAGTTACTTTTGGCGAACAAATGGGGAAAATTGATGTAATTTACTATTGCATTCGTATATGATATGTTTTCCTCCTCATAAATCTTGAATTTCTGTAAAAACATATGAAAGTCCGGTTAAAAAAATTCAAAGAAGTTTACTTACTCACAAAAAAAAGTGCACCAGAACTTCGCACGTGTTTGCACATGAAGACACTGACCACAATGTATTGTTGTACATGGTTGCCAGACTGGGGACGCATCATCATGCTACAGGTGAAAGGAGTATATTCAATTTATATTAGCAATCACGATTTAAAATTGTCTGAACTAAATGTATACTGGAACTTTCAAAGACCGTATAATAGTACGTCCTTCATTATGTTTTTCTGGTGTACATAACTCTCGCATTTGATAATTAATGTTTTCTGTTCTCATATGCCATGGGAGCTCTGGAAGCGGAGTTCAATTTGCGAATATATAATTCGATGGTTCGTTCAAAATAATGGAATTATTGTTGGAAAACAATACTGCGTCCGGTATACGGACGTTGTATCATTCAGGACGCGGTAGTGTATAGTCAGAAACCCACGTACGGACGTAATATTGTACGCGGGATAATATATATATATATATATATATATATATATATATATATATATGCATCTTCAAACATTAAGACATCATTCCATATCGATACCTTATGGCCTCACCTAGAAGGAGTCACGCTAGCATTTGTTTTGCTTGTGAATATTCATACTATTCAGTACTTCTGGCGACATCTAGAGATTTGAAGTCTCTATTATAAGATTTAAGATATAATTTTTTTTACTATTCACATATCATTGATACATCTTACCAAAGTGCTATGATTTTGGCGTCAGATATATTAATTTTTATCCATATATAAAACATTTCGGTCTCACTACAACCTCATGCGGTGTTGCCACATGTTAATAGTATTCTCACCAGTTTGTGTATCATCTCCCTGCATAAATCAGTTGTTTTGTGCACCTTATCATCCTGAAGCTACAAAATTCTAATGAAATGTAATAATTTTAAAGGCAACTGGAAATATTGTACACAACAGATCGAGTTCAAAACTTGATAATATGTGTAAAAGTAGGAATAAATATCTGAGGGTTGTTTAAAAACTTGAAAAGTTTTTTGCAAACATCAAAATTTGTTGCTATTTGACTGCGGTATTTTAAATATTCAACTGCATTTTTTTCGAAATTGTGATAAAATAAATTAAACCCTTTATTGAAGAATGGGTATTTTACAGACGAAAATCAATCGGAAGAAAACTCGGAAAACCCAAAAAAAGTACTTAAAAAATATCGACAAACTATACATACAGTGTCAAACTATACAAAGTTCGCAACATATGGAAGTTTTTTTTATTAGATATCATAAAAAATTTACTTTGCAGTTAGTTTGTGCTTGAAAAATGAGTAGCCTCTTTCCTTTTGTCATGTCCTACTCTAATCTTGTCAAATTTGAATTTTTTTTTAAATCCTCAAAAAATCAGTTTTTTTGAAATTTCGAAAAATGCCAAAAAAAAAGTTGCTCAGTTTCCAATTCTATACCTTCGCTCCAAATTTGGGCTCTCTACTGTCAGTTAGACTTTTTTCCAATTTTATAAATTTTTCGATAAAAGAACGATTTCCACTTTGTCTTGTGTGGATAACATTGTACATAAAACTTATTTGTGAATTATAAATTCACGAAAATCTGTACACGAAACAACTCGATTTATTAAACGCAATAATTTGACATTAACCCCAACAAAAAATTTGTTTCAAAAGCTTACTAAGGGAAAATTTTATTTCGATTCGATCAATTGTACTATTTTCTTCCCGAGAGGTTGCATTAGTCTTGTATTGTTTAAAATCACGGAATTTTATATCATGTTTAGTACAAATAGCTAGAACAAAAGTCTTTTGAATAGTTATGAAACTGTAGGTCATTGTTTAGTTTACAGAAAAGTATGATATTTCGGGTTTGTTTGTAACTTAATTATTGGTCAGAAAAATAATCAAACTGGATAAAATCTATTTAAAAATAAATAATACGAGTGTAATAAGAATGAAGAGAAACTCGTTTATTCGATTACTGGCATATTAACGTCCATGCATTGAAAATCAATCAGTTTCACAATGAAATAAAAAAAAATAGATGAACTTTGCAAAAAAAAGACGAATTTCTGGAGGTGCATTTATTTTTTTTCTGGTAACAGGCCAATATGGGTATTTTATGGGCAAGATATGACATTGAAGTCTCGTATTCATCAGAATTATGAAATTTGAATCATTTTCCCGTTCGAATCGGTAGGGGCGAAAGATTCGAAAAATAAAAAAATTGAAAAAAGTCGAAATAACAGTGGGGAGCAAAGGATGAAATTGGAAACTGAGCAATTTTTTTCTTTGGCATTTCGAGATTTCCAAAAAAACTTTTTTTTGAGGATTTTAGAAAAAAAATCAAATTTGACGGTTTAGATGCACATGACAAATGGGAAGGGGCTGTTTTCACTCATTTCCAAACACAAGTAAAGTAAGTAAGTGAGTTTATTTAATATAAGATACCCTAATATACAATATACAAATATAAATGTTACATCTTAACAATAATAACATTGTAGTAAAATATTCGCTAAGCAAAGAATAGAAATGATATTGAAAAAAAAAAAAAATAAAGGAAAATTTATTATTTCATATTTCACTGTTCTAAACAAATGAAATGGTGTAAATATGGTAAATAAAATAAAACTGATTTAAATATATTTTGATTTAAAGGTAATCTATGAGTAATTTTTTGAAATGTATTATAGAACTGCTCTTATAATGTCTTTTGGAAGCTTTTTTATATTCAATGAGACCTCGGTGGAATAGTGAATACATTGATCTCGTGTAATTTGTTCTTGTCACATAAAAATTCATGTTACCTCTTGTAGGATAATCATGAATTTCATTTTGATAAATGATGAATTGATTAAAGTAGGTAGGTATTTTTTCCTGATATTATTTTGAAAATAAAAATCATAGTATAATAAAACACTCTGTCTTAACTGTAGCCAATCAAGAACCTGCAGCATATATATTATGGGTGTATCTGTTACATTTCAACAAATATTCTCATTCCTCCCATTTTGCAGTTTCTGTAATGATGAGATACAGTTTGAATTGAAGAAATAATAAGGAAGGACAGTAATCAAAGTGAGGTTTGATTATCTTATTATAAACCGTTAGGAGGTTTGAAATGACAGATATCTGCTGATTAGTGTGAAAAAAATATTTTTTTTTCAATTTTTTGTTAATATATTGAAAGTGTTTTTTAAGATTAGTGAGTTGTCTATTATAAATCCAAGATATTTAAACTCTTCTACCAATTCAATTGTTCCACCATAGATTTCAATTTTATCAAGTTTTATCCAACAAATTGTTTTTTTTGTTGAGTGGTTATAATCATTGATTTTGTTTTCTTTATGTTGAGTTTCAGTTTATTAATTGTGAAAAATTCGAGATTTTGCCAAGTGTTGATTCATTTTTTGAATAGCATTTGGTAGATCAACATCACTTGCTTTAGTAGGGTGTCATCTGCAAAGATTAATAAATTCACATTCCTGAATATAATTGATATCATTCAAGTATAAAATGAACAACATTTGGGCTCCAGTACCCCCTTGGGAACACCAGTTTGATGACTTTATTAGTTGAAAATGTATTATTTATTTTGGTACATTAGGCCTATTTTCCAAATAGCTTTTGAACCAGTTGTAGGGACAATCGGTTAATCCATAATATTGAAATTTCAAAAGTAGAATAGAAATTTCTATGGTTTCAAAAAGGGTCTCTTGAAATCCAGAAACACTGCACTACATATTTGTTTGAATCAATATCTATTTTCCATTTTGACAATGTTACTTGTAGGGCAGTTTCACAGGAATAACTAGATCGGAAACCAGATTGATTCCATTAGGGTTTATTTCATTAATATAGTCTAAAAGTTGGCTGTAAGCGGTTAGTTCAAGTACTTTTCCAAGCATGGTAGTGTATTAATTGGTCGAAAATTAATACTTACTAGTATTTGCAATTTTGGGTACTGGGACAACTGTGCTGTTCTTGAGTTTTCGAAACCTCTGGTTTCAAGGGTGATAACAAAGTTCAAAATAAAGGACAATAACATCAAACACGTTTTTTAAATTTTGCTGTTGATAATATCCGAATTGCATTTATTGTCCAAGTTACTTATTATGATTTTCAATTCTTTTAAAAGTCAGTGATTTAAATGATGAGAGTTTGCATTGAATTCTATAAATTGGTATAAGACCAGGGGGAGAAAGGTGAATTCCATCTCTAATTGATACAATACTTTCAATGAAAATGAATTGAACATTTCAGCTTTATGTGATCTGTTACAGCTTTGTTGTTATTTGACTTATTTCAAAAAATATTTGATTTGGGATAGGGGATTTTTTTGGTTTTATTAGAGTTTTTAGTGTTTCCCACATTTTTTGGGTTGTGTGAACAATTGTCAATTTTTTTATAATACTTATTTTTTTTAATTTGAAATTACTACTTCAGTTCTACAACTCTTATATGTGATCAGTTCATTTTGTTTAAGGTTCACATCATCACCTTTCTAAATGCTTTATAAGCCCTGTCCCTCGATTTGCTTAGTTTAACAACATCATGGTCATACCAATGCAATTGATTTCCTTAATTTTATATGATATTAATGGAATATGATATTTACTTCCCTTCCCAATATTTTCCACAATGTTGCCGTAAATCACATCAACATCTTTTGGGTTTAAATTCCAATTGCAAAGTATCAATTGATTATTCAGTTAATCTAGATTTCTTGTACTATAATTTTATATGTTCTGATGGAATCATCATCATTAGATATGGATGTATTTCTGATAGAGACTGAAATAATGTTATGGTCAGTTTTTTTTGGTGTTTTATGTACCTTATAAAACAGTCAGCTCTGTTACTTAAAACATAATCGATCAATGAGCTGCTAGTGTTAGTTACTCGGGTAGGTTCATTTACTAGTTGATCAAACTGACTGGAAGTCTAATTTTCATTAAATCTATTAATAAAAAAACCTTCCATATGTTGTAAATTTTTATGTGGGCACTGTATAAATTAACAACATGTCCTGACAGACTGACTCCTTGATCAATACCCAGATCAAACCGCTGGATCTGGGGGGTAAAACCACATATGAAAAAAATGGGGGTGGTAAGTACCGTCAGTTTTAATAAGGTTATAGAAATTGGTTCTTGGGCTTTTCTTCTCAAACAAAGAAAAAATATTTTGAGGTTTTCGACTATTCAACCCTAAAGTGTTCAAGAAGAGGGTTGAAAGTTTGTAATGAATGTTAGTTTTTTTGGAATTTTTCAGTCTGACATATACCGTATAAAAAAATTTCAATAAAAAAAAATCTGAATATACTTAGTGTCCCAGTAAGTGCTTATTTTTCAGTATGTTTTAATATATTTGGATGGCGTCTTCATTGCGAGTTCAGCGATGAATATTTTCTATGACTAACCACCAAACTGAGATTTGCTGGTAAACCTGAGGGTACCTGCTTTTTATCAAATAACATGTCTGACTAACTTATTGACCATTGTTGAGCCAGAAACCGCTGAAAGTATGAGATGTAGAGACTCTCTAGAATTTAATTCCAGAGTTAAAGGTCCCCCTTAATATTTGAAAAAATTGTATGCATGAACTGTTGAATGAAAGATGGCAAAATATGTAAACAAAAAAAGACACTTCACTGAATGATTTTCACTAAAGTGGGTTTAAAAACCACAACCGTGGGTTTTCTATACAATAGCTTCTTCAGGAAGGAATAATATATACACCTCCATTTTTAAGTGTTAATCTGGCGTCATTTAATAAATTGTTTTTTTTTTGGGGGTTTCGATTTTTTTTATGCAATAAAAAAAAAATTAGAAACATCGATTTCGAAATACAACTGGGCTAGATAAGCGTCAGAAGAAGACTTAGTTAGATATATGAAATATGAAAAAATACATTCCACTGTTTATTCACCTACTGCATTAAAAAATACCAAAAAAGTTTGAACATTCAATTGCAAAAAACGGTGGAATTCTTAACAACAGAGATATTTTTTTTTTTTTATGTCTATTGTCCATTGCAATATATTTTTCTCCCATCTCACATCTCACAAGTCATTCCCATATGACATTTCCGTTCATAATTTTGATATTTGTATGTATTCTATTTTTTTAGTTCTTGAATATCTCTCAGAGTCGTTTTGTTAGACCATTGCTCAAAAAGCTCCATGAAAAACCTGCGAGTTGTTGATCTTGCGGCCAGTTATAGAACCACCTGATTCTTGAATCTAACTGTAACTGTCAGTACAATATTCAGAATGAATAATAATTTTTTTATTTCATTTTATTTGTTTCATTTCATAGTTCCTTTTTCCCGTTTTTTATTATTATATTATATTATCTAACCACTGCTTTTTTAATTAACATGCCATACGGTAACCATTCAATCATTGGCCTCTTTGATACTTGAATAATTTTTTAAATTTAGGGTTCCTTATCTCACACTAAAAAAAATAAAATAATAAAATAATTGATGAAAAAATCATTCAAAGCGGCTTTTATTCAATGCTAAAAATGAAAAATAATTGCTTTGGATGTGTGCGTAAGTTATTTTAAATTAAGTTAAAAGTTCCCAAAAATTTTTTTGTTCGAAAACAAAAGCATCTCTTCTATGTATTTTTTGTTGAAGCATCGTTATTTTGGCTTTTTTTTCCTGGAGACCATCTAGAGATTGACTTATCCGCCATTTTGGGGTTGCCATCTTCAATTTATGAATTTTAACTGAAAATCAATAAACTTGCAATTCATAATTTTTGACCCAAAAACCCTGACATACCAATTTTGAATCGAATCAGCAATATTTAAAAAATCGTCCGCCATCTTGAATTTGGGAATTTTCTGAAAATACATAATATCCGGCCCAAAACCCCACATACCAATTTTGAATGAATCGGACATTAACACATTTGGCCATCTTAGAGCCGCCATTTTAATTTTATGAATTTTGAAAAAATTCCAAAATTTTCAACCTAAAACCCCCAAAAACACATTTTGAATCGAATCGGACCATGAACCTAAATCTCGTCCACCATCTTTGCGCCATTTTGTTTTTATCTCTAACAAAATTCCCAATTCCGACTCAAATCCCCTCATACAAATTTTGAATAGAATCAGACCATGATCACGAAACTCCTCACCATTTTGGAGCCGCCATCTTGAATTTAAAATTTTGACAAAAATTCCAAATTTCCGCCCAAAACCCCACATACCAATTTTGAATGAATCGGAACATAATCACAAAACTTGTCCCATCTTGAATTTTCGAATTATGACAAAATTCACAATCTCCTTCTCCGAAAACCCTACATACAAATTTTTAATAGAATCGGACCATAATGACAAACTCCTCCGCCATTTTGGGCCGCCATCTTAATTTAAAATTTCATAGTCTCCGACCCCGAACACCCCACAAACCAATTTTGAATCGAATGTACCATAATCAAAAACTCGTCCGCCATCTTGGAGCCCCATTTGGGGTTTCTCTAACAAAATTTCAAAAGAAATGTACCCGGAAATATGAACATGCCAAATTTCAGCAATCGGAAGTCGACAAGTGCTCCAAAATGCATTACAAATTTTGAACTGGAAGAATGACAGAATGCAGGAACGAACAAAAAAAAAAAGCTTTTAAAATTAAAATATATTGAAATGATTTAATAAATCCTGATATTTAGACCTGTGAAACTAAAGATTATCATGAACATATACACTCAATAAATTTCTAATAACATAAAACCATATACATTTTCCTCAAATATTTTTTAGATAGGTTCACTTACTGTTTGCCAAAAGGCTATAAAGCATTGTAATAGCAATATATTCATGTTGCAATGTTCCATATCGTTTGAGTTTACAATATGCTTTTTCGGATAAAATATACGTATAATGTATATATTCGGAGCGCCTCAAACGACAAATCGTGAACTAAAATATACACGAACTAAGTTGTAACATTACGCCTCAAAAAAAATTTTCTTTACTTCCATATGAACACTGTCTATTGTACTTTTAAAATCCCTTGACCAACCTATTCAATTTTTCAGGGCTCCATTCTCGATAAATTGCGGCAAAATAACTTAAAGTCAGGAGAAGAAAGAAGGTTGACATTAAGACGTTAGGTATCGGGCGTCTTATTATTTCAACCTTAATGTATGGTGGATGCATTTATCTGAGGCGTAAAGATAGTAGAAAATATATATATATATATATATATATTTATATATATTTATATATATTTATATATATATATATATATATTTTATATATATATATTTATATATATATTATTATATATATATTTATATATATATATATATATATATATATATATATATATATAAGAAATTCGGGCAAAATGAACCAGTTAAGGTTTGTTAGATTAAAAGCCCAAACAAATATGTTTGAGGTACTTTTTTTTTTCTGTGGGTATCTGAACCACTCACATATATATATATTGATAGTATAGAACTGAAAATTTTTTGTATGTAATATGCCAAAACATATTTTCAATAGGCTGAAAAGTTGTTTTTCCCCAAACGTGGAGCAAAACGAACTTTTTTTGAGGAACAAAGTGAAACACACCAAATTATCGGGAAAATTTTAAACAGAAATAAAAAACTGAACGACTTTTTTTTTTATAAACACAGCATATTTGAAAATAATACACCCAAACATGTATCAGTCTTTGGAAATATAAATTCAAAATAAAACAATTTCAAATAAGTGTGAACAACTTTGGAAAATCAACTCAATCATTATTTTGTCAGAAAAAAAAGAATGAGCTACCACTAAAACTAATCTTTGGTAATGAAAAAATCCTCAAAGAATAAAAATGTACACTCATCAAACTGAACTTTTCCTTCCTCAGTTTGCGTGGGAGTTTTCCTATAATTTCAGTTCCCGTTATTACTGAAATATCATTGACTTCTGGAAATACAAAAATATTCCAGTTTCTCTATATTGCCTCATAAATTTGACGTCGTACCCATTTTCGAAATGTCTATAATTTGCCCAACAAATTCTTTGGTTGCTTTCTGTTAGTTAGCTGCACTAGAACATAATCATCTGAAAAAATATTTTTGTTGGTTCAGGGAGAGTTTTTTAATGATCTCTTTTCGAAGTTTCCTTCATCCCGAAAAGGTTTCTGTATCAGAGGAATCTTCACACAACCGAGCTATATCAATATTGTTTTCTTCAGTCAGAAGAAACGGCAACAACTTTTTTTACATCAGTTCTTTTTTTTCTTTTTTTACTGCTTTTTCATTTTCTGTTCTTTTCTGCCTTCAGTTCGGCAAGAAACGGGGGAAGATGTTATCACTGCAGTTGATCCTTTTTCTTCCTCTTCTTTGCCAAATTTTAGGACCTATCTTAGGGATAGGCAGAATATCTCTTAGAAATAGCTTTGATCAAAATATTGAGGTTCTTTGGAATTTTTTTCTTCTTGGGCAACGAAAATTTTTCTGATCGAAGAACTGGGACCTTGCTCATCATCTCAGTTTAGAAGTGATATTTTCTACACCAGATTAACATCTTTGGCGGAATTGGGGGTTCAACCCCTGCAGCAAAATATTTTCTAATATCGGGATTTCCCCCTTTTTTGGATTGTTTCTCAGCCAGTTTTGTATGCCCCGGTTAAATGAACTCACGGAAAATAATCAACGTCAAGGGCTGGGGGAGGGATTTTGGGGGAAATTTCTAAAATTGGGGGCTGTTTTTTTGCCTTTAAAATAAATTTTAACATCGTTTAATGACCGTGCAAAAAGTAACCCTGGGTCATTTGTTGGTTTTTTCATGGGTGAACCCTTAAAATTTTCATCCAAACCTGGGATGGGCCTATACTTTCGGTGGTAAGCTTTTAGAAGTTTGGTTATTTTTTTACACAGGGAAATATAAGAAGAGGGGAATGTATTGACCAGCTGTGCTGAAACAAATTTCAGCGGTAACCAGGCACCCCGCTTCGCAGATGAGAGGCTAACACCTGTTTTTTTCCCTGTAGATAAATACCTGGATTGTTTTATTGTGGCACTGTAATTATCTCCGTCTAAATTGGTACCCCAGTTAGGGTATAAATTTTAAGTGTCAAAGATAGCTTTTCAAAAAAGTCGAATTTTTTACGCTTGTTTTATTTAATGATGCTCAAGCAGCAGATGTTGCATTTTGGGACCCGAAGAGATAAGTCTCTATGTCTTTGGAAAAAATTAGATACCCAGTCTCTTCCCGCCAATCATTTTCGTGAGGGAAGGCAGAGAACATTATTTTTCCATACATATTGATAGGCAAGATGTCTGAAATTACTTAATAGTTCAACCGAACAAATGTCGTTCCATGTCTGTGCGCACATGCTCTTCAATTTTGTTCTTGCTCAAGGCAACATACTGAACCTACCTAGACCCTTTTTTGCTGCTAGAATATTTTTCTGATTTAATTTTTCCGAAACAATGTTGCTGGTAACATTAAACTGGTAGCAGCTGCTCTATATTTCAGTAATTTTGTCGCACAGCATCAATGGCATTTTGCATTTGCTCCTCTGACCAAGATTGGTGTTTGCTTTTACGAATATTTTTGAAACAATTCTACTCCGAAAAAAAAAACACAAAATTAAACGTGCATTCGCACCAGCAAACAACACATTTAACCTAACTTTGATTCAAATTATCTAATCGGAAAAATATATATCTTCATTAAAAGCATGCGACAAACTTATTGAAAACTTGGGGCAAAGTGACTTGTTTCCATTCTGCCCTTTGCGGAATAGTTCACTTTAATTCCGAACTGTAATTTGTCTGGCAGTTGATAGTTAATACAGAAAATGCCATCACATTTCATTTTGATTTTCTAGCAAAACACCTTTTAATTGAATGCTTAACACTTGGTATTATTAACGTCCGATTTCCAATAACAACCAGCTGCCATAATACATCATACTGCAACCCACCCAGATTAGAATTTCACTACGAAAAAATAAAACTTGATGTGGAATCGTACCTGTTTGTTATAATGCATTATAGTTCTAAGCACACTGCTGCCAACTTGAATATGCAAATATTAGTTGGTAAACTGTTTACCAGGCGCGAATGATTTGAAATTTATAACAAGTTCCACCGCAACGAAACCACTTTGTCTCCGAATTCTATATATATATATATATATATATATATATATATATATATATAAATATAGAATATATATATATATATATATTTATATATATACAGTGTAAAAAGAGCAAAGTATGAATAAATTCATTATCTAGAAAAAGGAAAAGTTTTCGAAAAAATCCGCGGACAAGTCAATCCTTTATTTAACGATGCGCATCTTTTGACGTTTTAGTCGCATTTGATTATCATTAATGTTTCTTCGGCTATGACGTTTGGACATTTTTTCAAATTGCAAACCGCTATTTTGATAGTGCCATTTTGAAAGAGCATATTTTTCCCAAACACGTTAAACCAAAAATTTTTGGTTAAAAGCTACTTTGGGGAAATTGTGGGAAAAAAATTTATGTTAAAAATGATTTTAAGTAATTTATTTTACACAGTTTTAACAAACAAATTTGAAAAAATGTTAAAAATTGAAGTCCTTCCTGAGCCTGGCAGTACCCAAAAGACGGCAAAAACCTTTTGGGCCCTTTTTTATATAGTTTGGGAGAATTTATTGTTACTTTCCCATTCGTAATCCTATTTTTAAATTTCCCTCAATATTATCTGGTCTAGTTTTGTACACGAATTTTTAGATGGCCCCACAGAAAAATCTAATGGAGAAAGGGGTCCGAGATTTTGGGGCCATTCAATAGAACCACGCCTTACCTATCCACCTTTTGGGAAAAAGACTTGGTCAAGATACCTTCAGCTGCGAATGCGACGTTGCACCACCCCGCTGGACCATAAGGGGGTTTCTTTTTGGATAGCAGGGTTATCTGGTTAGGAAATAAAACCAGACGGGGATAAAATAACCCCGTAGGAGTTGAAGGTCCCCACCATTTAAGTTTTGTTCGAAATAACCTTTTTTTGGGGCCCAATCGCCGCCCAAACATTTATTTTCTGAAATTTGTGATGTCTCTCATCCATTTTGATTCTCCCGGGGCCCGACCTGCAAATTATGCCGGGTTCCGTTCCTATTTGTGTAAAGGTAGCTTTATCAAAAAAGCAATATTTTTTACTAGCAAAGGGTCGATTTCACATATCCATTAACGTTTGGCAGAACTGCACCGTCGGTCTGGGTCGTCCTCGGGAAAACCCCGGTGCAGAGTCATCTTATAGGGGGTGCCACCCTTTTTCCCAAATTTTTAAAAATTTTATTTAAGTTGTAAATGGGATATTTATTTCGACTAATGCTTCTTTTTGGCTGTTGTGTGGATTTTTTCCCCCATTGATTATAAAAAATTCAATTTGACCTCCTCATTGATTTTTGGGCCCCCGCTTAAGGGAGATCATTAACACTACCAAAGTCTCGAAAATTTTTCTCAACTCTGCTCACTGCTGATTGAGTTATGGGCCTATCCGGGATTTAGTATTAAACAGTCCAAACTTCTTTTTTGCGTTCGACCCCTATCAACATATCCAATCATCATCAAAAATTTTGATTCTCTGGAACAGGAAAAGGGCATTTTATTCTTAATTTTTTTGAAAAAACAGGGGAATTTAAAGGAATATGAACTGGGCAAATTGGGGATACGCCAACCACGGCTAAACAGCAAGATAAAAAAAACAGTAAAAAAGTCTTTTTTTTCGATAATAAAGAGTGATTTTTGTAGGGGTTCGAAAATAAGAAGACACCAGTGGCGTACTGGAAAAAGAACTTTTTCAAAGCTAGGGGAAAGGGCTTTTTTTTGAACCTTTTTTGATTAGTTTGTTCAAATTTAAAAAAATGAAGAAAGTTAACTCAAAATCAATAAAACATTAATTTCCCCCAATTTTTTTTAAAAAAGTTTTGGGAATTTTCAGAGAAATATACTCTTTTTTAAAAAGGCACTATCAAAAAAAAGCGGTTGGGGAAATTTTTAAAGTCCTGAAAAAGGGCAA